>JAAIXJ010000084.1:885231-903230 GCA_013403705.1 Heliconius hermathena | reverse complement strand
AGCTTGGCGAGAACGCATGGCTTAGTGGTCAGAGCGCCTGGTCGGTTTCCAGGAGGCGCGGGTTCGAGTCCCGCTGCGTTCAAATTTTTATACGTTTTCTAAATAAGTATTTTTCTAAATAAGTATTAAACACTTACATTTTGTAGGTGGGTATCGAATTCCGGCGAAAAGCTAAGAACAGAACGTTTTAGCACTATATAGAAAGTTTAATGTTATAACTACCTTGTTCTGCAGGAATGTATGAATAAAGTGTGAAGTTTAAAAAAAAAAATCTTTATATTATAATGCACTTATGTACGAGTATGTCTCTAAATATCTGCTGAAGCCTTATAGTTCGTGAACTACGGCAAAGTGCTTAAAATAGAGAGAATTGCCGAATTGCCCGACTAGAAATAGAAGCCACAGCCATCGCGCTTAAAATCAGTTGTGCCGCTGCGCATATTCACCAAAATAATAGGCCAATATTCACAAAAATAATTTCATTTACTGTAGCTTTTCATCACAAAACCCATATACAAACATACATACAAAAAGTCACGTATTCCAAGAAACACCAATTGTACGTCTACTCGTACGGTGAAATTGAAATTGACACATTCATCTTGAAAATTGGAAATGGGTCTTCGCTGAGTGCATATGGAAATAAAGTCAGTCCTTCGATTTGGTACAGTCAGTATGAGAGGCTGCGGCGTTATTTATAGCAGTCCTTACCTCAAGAGTAAATTGGTTGTTATTTTATTGAATGGACAAATTTTATTGGATTTTCTACATATGTTCTTATTATTTCAAATATTTTTTAATGTTCCTTTTTCATTCCATTACTCACGCACCACCCAGTTTTGGGAAACATTGCGTGTTGAGTAGCGGAACTCAACGCCGCGCTTGTTATCAGAGCGAAAAATGCGAAAAATGAAAATAATCTCGAGTGGGAATCAAACTCACAACCATAGTATTTACAGTTAGATTGCAGCTATGCCGCTTCCCGATGACGGCGTTCACTATAAATACTTACTTAGAGATATATGTATTATATATTTAATTTATATGCTGTATTAAAAAAAAATTGAGATAGTCAAAAGTAATGTTTGCCATGGTCTTAACATTTTTATTTGTGAGTTCATTCCCCCATCATTCGAAAAGTGAAGAATTTAGTATATTGAAACTAAATTATTTCTGCCTACTCTGTTTGTGCTGAGGCGTGAGCTGAAAAATGAAATAAAAAAAATCGTTTTATTAACATACACTTTGTAGCAGCATCAGCTTAAAATCCATAGCTTAATTGTTAGAGCACCCTGAATGTGATATCTGAAGGGATCAAAGTCTTTATTCGTGGAATTTTTGATGTACAATTTACTTTGTTTAAAATTACATTTTTGTATCCACTTTACTTGTACGTACGTACTTTAATGAAATTGTAATTTTGCTTTAATCTTTAATTTCAACTAGTCTGTATTTTTACTTCAAAGTAAATAATATATATATATATATATNTATATATATATATATATATATATATATATATATATATATATATATATATATATATATATTACTGTCTTCGTGGAGCAGTTGAAAGTAGAGTGTTGTAATTCTGGATTGGAATCAAAGTCTTGCATTTATGTACATAGCTAATCATATTGCACAACTTTGTTCGGATGGACTTTAAGATGTAAAATAAAATGTCATTTTACTCCCCAGTGCTCTCTTTTACTTACTAATCAAACTGTATTTTTAATATAGGAATAGTTTCATCTTTGCCTTATCTGCGATTCACTTGGAAACGCGAGGATACTAAGTGGTAAAGTGAAAATCTCGTTTCTTCCTGTTCCTGTTGAAATTTCAAAGTACGCTCATTTTCACGGTGTCTATCTGTCACTGAGTTCCGAAAAAGTTTTATTAATATAAAGGGAAGCCTAGTGTTAAGACACTCTGCGCCCTACTTTCTGTCGAATTCTAGAGGCATTGGTGTTGAGTGGCAGAACTCAATGCCACGCTTTGTCCCGTTACCAGAACGAAGAAATGAAAATATTAAATACTTCATTACCAAACGAATTCGAACCCTTAACCTGTCGCGTTTACAATCACATGTTTGTGCTTCTGCCAAAACTGAAAACTTTAGATATATTCTTATAATAATGTTCAAATAACAAATGATGACACATCCAAACTAAAACAAAGAAACTTCACCCTACAGGTGGAAATAAAATACGAACTTAAAGAAAGTAGCGACTTCTATAAAGTCCTTCCATTGAAAAGTAACGTGACACCGACCTATTAACTGCTGACTCATAGAGTAGGCGTCAAGAAGATATTTGCGTGAATACACGAATCTGGATTTTGTCGTTCTTTTAATAATTTTAGCTCTATTTCGTTTAGAAAGATAGATAAAGCGTAAAGCTGAAAGAAGCTGAATAAAAGATAATTAACTTAGAGCTTAGATTTTTATTTTACACTTCTAATTATATTTTTCGCTCATCTTTTGAAATTATATCTATTTTGTGAAAAAGTTGCGCTTAATCTAAAAAGGTAAATAGCCTACTAGTAAGTGGGCTATTACGTTTACTTTTAAAATAAGCCAGAGCACAATTATCTATATATTTTGACATTATATTATATATATGTGACATTCATTAATTTTAAGAATTTTTATTTTTGATATAGTTTAGTATAGAATTTCAAAATACACAGTTATGTGTTTTGAAATATTTGGACCCTATCACACAAACAGTATCCACAACTTTTTTGCTAAGATTTATAAAACATCGCACATTAGACATAGCCTTAAAATTTTAGAAACATTGTATTATCGTATTGAGCAGAAGCCGAACTTACTTTCTAACTGCACAGTACGTCATAGACTCAAGTATCATCCTCACCACCTAGATACGTGCCACTCCACTACTGTGCGGTTTCGTAGGAACTTCCTATCACGTGCATTGTCTACCTGCGGTAATGTTTCCATCTCCACCTTAAAGGCCGACAACACACCTGTACCTCTTTTGGTGTTGCACGAGGTCGTGTGCGGCGGTTGTCACTTACCATCAGGTGACCTGTACGCTCGTTTGCCTTGTATTTTACCATAAAAAAAAATAGAAGCACTTGACGCCACGTTTTATCGAATTACTAGAGCGAGGAAATAAAACTAATCTGATATTTCATTTCCTCGAATGAGAATCGAATCCACAATTACGTTACAGTCTTACGCACGTAGTGCCTCTGCGCAACTGGCCTCTAGTAATAGTTTCTTATTAAATGTATTCAGTCCGATCTATTAACCATACGTATATTTCACAACAAACTCGCAAGTCAGAGATTCTTAGTCAGGTAAGTGACTATTCCTTCCTCATCTAACTATAATTTATTTTTTACAACAAAACGATCTAGAGAATGAAACATTCGAAAACAAAATTTATTCAGCATTTTTTTTTAACAAATGAATCTGATAAACGCTTCTCAGTGGGCGAGATGGTTATCTTGAATACAAAAATAAGAGGAAAATTTAATTTCGTTTCACCGTTTCGGAGGAACACGGAGTCCTTTATTTAGTTCGAGCTTAGATAAATAACGTGAATTATATTTGGTTAGGCCTTGGTAATGAAATTTTATGTGTATTTGTTTTTTGGTGTAAGTTTTCAAAGGTTGTTATTATATGTTAGTTAATTTTTTAAATTCTGTTAAAAATGTTTCGATTTTGACGAAATTATTATATTATATAAGGAGTAGTAGTAGTAGTAGTAATATTAGGTAGTGTAATGTATTTTTTTTAATAATATCAATACTATATGTATTATATGTATAAACATATATATACAAATATACTATATGTATAAATACTAAATAGCACTATCGTTTGTCGTTTATTGTTTATTGTGGTGATCATTATTTTTTTATATCTATTTGAGTTTTCTTCACGGATTGGATCATAGATATTATGTCACCTTTTCATTAAATTAAGCAGTTTTTAGTGAAAACTACATTAAAATTCATTTAGTAGTTTCAAAATTATATTACGACTGTAATTCAAACAATGCGTGTTTAATAAATTACATAGTTTAAAGAAAAATAATACACGAAACAAACAACACGAAACAAACAACACGAAACAACGGAGAAAAATAAACACGCTTTTATCTTGCACCAAAATATGTGGTATAAAATGTTTTCTGAGAAGTAAGTTGGAGAAGAAGTTTCATTCAGTTTCATAGCCTCTGAACAATTCAACTTTCTAAGCCTCTCATTCGCTCCATCATCCGACCAGGTCGATGGTAGCATGTTATAGTATCCCCTCACCTTATGTCACCTTAGCTAGGTATAACTGTCAAATTTCTTAACGATACATTTTATTAAAAAAAAAGTTAAAAATCAAATGTCAGATTTAGAAGAATCATACTGTGGATACTGGATCCGGCAAGATAAAGAAATTACTAACTTAAACTATTTCACATTAAAAGATTGATTTTTAAATTTTATTAAAATAACTTTGAAGAAGCTGATCAGAAAAGTTATAAACGAATTATACACGGTAATTATCAAAAGAGGTTTCACTAAAAGTAATAAATAAACTGATTTTGACAATTTCAAATAGCATTTTAAGCGCTATTTGGTAGTTTTAGTTAAAGTTTGTCGAATTGTAATATAAATAAAATTGTTTTTGATATTTTTAAGTGTTACTCCATAGTTAGGAAAAAAAACCTATTTAGAAAACGTATGAAAATTTGAACGAAGCGGAATTTGAAAATCGTTCTTGGCCCGGAATACAACTGTTTTCGTAATATCTCGTAAGTTTCTAGGTCAAAAATAACTGATTTTGAATATTGCAAAATACTCATATGATTTTAATTAAATAAAAATAACAATCTCTTTCTCATTTTATAAAAATATGTAATATTTTTTAATTCCGTACTGTATCCAGCATATGACACTCACCTTATAATTTTAATTTTAATTTTATTTATAAGGTGAGTGTCATATATAAAATTTGTAAATGCCTAATAGTATTCAAATTAAATCAAACGAAGCAAGGATTATCGTCATATTTTGTGGCAAAGTGAAACTACGTGAGTTTGAGCCGGTCGGTGAAGTAACAATGTTTACTAGGTTTGCCTATCAAAATTTAAGGTATATATAACTTGTTCATTTTAATTTCAATTAAAATAAATTTCATGTTTATTAATTGCATAATTTGTAAGTATTTTCCTATAAGCATGCTAACAACGTATCTAAATAAGCCGTAACAAACGTATAAGAATTTTAACAGCTTCCATGAGGCGCGGGTTAGAGTTAAAATTTCACATTTTCAATACTATATATTTATCCAGGCCAGTAGATGCCAGTCGTGGCACAGCGACACGAAGTGTGACTAAAACCGACTGGTTGTGGGTTCGATCACCACTCGATGAAATATTTACTTAAACTTATATTTCCATTTCTTCGCTCTGGTGTAGAGGTTAAGCGCGGCGTTGAGTTCTGCCACTCAACACGCAATGCCTCCAGAATTCGGTAGAATGTGGGGAACGGAGTGTCTTAACACTAGGTTTCCTCTGCTTACCCTGCAGTGTGCGGGATACAGCGTAAAGGTGATTTATTTTCATTTATTTTATTTTATATATTTATCCTTAGTGCGAAAAAAGGATTACTTTAGAAATGTTAAAAAATACTGTGTTAAATTGGGAATCTATTAGACTTGAATAATTACCAATAAAAAAAATTATAAAACTGAACATTCAACACGACACGCTATCCGTGTCTCATCTTTTTTGTACAGTCGGACAACGTTGTATGATTACTGCTACGACGTAAGCGGATTTTACCTTTTAAAATTCCAGTAAAAACGTACTGCAAAACTGAAATCTACATTTATTTTTGAAGTACTACTTAAGAGCTACTTTAACGTATTTTAATTGATTTAAATATTTTTAGGAATGCGACGGATTTCAAAATGTTTTCTCACAAATAGACAAAGTGACTTGGGAAGCGTCTGCTTCTCAAGTTTGCTATGGCTACAAATTGTATTTGTTAGCCGGTAGTGTAGATAGATAAGAAAACAAAATATTTTAAAAGGCCCATTTAACACGTTTAAATATATTAAAGTAAAATATAAATTGGACCAAAAATCTAATTTTATAATACCTACTTACTCAACCTCCTGAGGACTGGGACAAAAAATTGTCTTAAGAATTTATGAAATCGATCTTAATTAATAAAATACGCTTTAAAATAACTGAAAAAAAGTGGAAAAAAATGGGTTGGTAAATGTAGCTTTTCTCATCTCATCAGTTCCCAATGCCAACACTGTTTTGAGTCATATATAAAGAAGACACTGAATTTGTAGGTAAAATATTCTAAAATACTTACTAGAACTGTAATTATATGATTATAGTAACATTTTTAACTAAGTTTAAAGTAGTTAGTTAAATAAAACACATTCAGCTGATTAACTTGTTTTTCAACTTTAACGTTTCTTAGTACTTATTATACTATACAAATATATTTTGTATTTGACAAAGTGTGTTGTTAAAGTCTTTGCGTACTTCACTTTTCCGCATATATTTTGTTTCTCAGAGTAAACAATTAAGTTTTTAGCTTTATGGTTAATATAAAAAATTAAAGTAAAAAAAAATAGGACTCGAGTCATTATACGAGTATTATTTATATTTTTAAAACGTAATTCCAATATATAAAACACAATCTAATTTTGGACAACTTTATACACCCCATAATGAAAAGTAAGGAAACTTACGAAAACCTACTCCAAAGGAGATTAACGATGAAGGAACCCTATGATATTTAAAAATCTCGACTACTTTCTATTTCTATCTGGTGACTGTTTGAGGAACTAGAATTACATTTTAAGGATCATCTTTATCAGTTTCTTCTAATGTTTCAGTTATTTCTCATTTACTTACGTAAATGAGCCTAGTAAAATTACCAAAAATAATTAAATAAAGAAGCTGCATGCGAAACATGTTTATGTCATAGATGTATTATACTGGGATTTCCTCCATTCACCTATAATTGGGAACTCATGTGATACCGTATGACATAAAACAACGACGAGCATTTCCTCATATATTAAGTGGTTTTTAACGAATATTAATAAATACATGACAATACTAATTCACAATAAACAAATTATACATTAACTCCAGTAGAGAATTTATGTAATTCTAATAAAAACAATAAAATTACTAACCACGTATTACGGACGCGACGCTGGCACTCATTTGTAAAGAGAAAATTATGTAATTTTGTCAATTTATCATAGTTTAAGAAGGCTGGCAAATATTTTATGTATCGAACCACAGTAACAGTTTGGGCAAATTTCATTACGAGGTGGTGTCAGATTTTTCCGTTTTACGCCTTATATATATGACGCAAGGCCCCAGGAGGTTAAACGCAATAAAGTTGAAAATGTACTGTAGGGAAAAAAATGACGCAGAGGGAACCTAGTGTTAAGACCCTCGTCTTAACACTAGGTTCCCTCTGCGTCATTTTTTTTGTATTGTTATAAAATTAAGTTTCGAGATACGAATAAAGTGTTTCAAGAAGTATAAAATGCCTAAATTGAATTTGTAGCGACATGGAACAGGTCCTACAAAGATATTATTCTATTTAAAATAAATTAATACAGATATTAAATATTCAAAGGCCATTCATGGCGCAGGGGCAGAAGCTTTTGACTGTAAGCATAACATATTTGGGAAAGTGGCCCAAGAAGTGTCTTAATGGGAAACGAAGTGGCTTAACACTAGGTTTACGTGTTGCCTATAATGCTATATTCGTTATTCAATGTGAAACTAACAAAAATATTGCTTGTTTTACAAGTTACCCAATCAGGCAGGTATATCCTTTTTCTTTTTTTATAATACAAGAGAAAGTCCCAAAGTACACTATAAATTCACTTAATGGAAAAATTAATTAATCAACTCATTAGGCAAGTTTCTGCGCTTTACATGACGATTACCGCTATCCGCTAAACTTAGTACGCAAACTAAACAAACAAACGAACTTTAAACACGATGGAACAAAATAAATTAAAGGTCTTTTCAATTTTGCTTTTTTTGGAAATTTTCTACTTAATCGTGATAAGCTTTTATTCTTTTATCTTTGGAAGTGAGTACTTTTTCATATATTAATATATGTAGCTTTGACCCAGCAGAATATTCGTAATATATACCATAATATATACCAATAGAATTACACAACACACATGTGATCTCACATCTTCACACTTGATAACATACCTGCATATATATGTGATCTAACAAGATATCACATCTACACATTCGATCTGATTATGAAAAAAAAATAAAATTAAGGATTTATTTTAGAGGATTAGGCTTTTTAGATTTCGATCCAACCGTGGATCTTGGATTGCGGATCGCGGATCATTCAATATAATGGATAATCAATAATGGTCCCTCAATAATTGTTTCTATTCTGCTGCACTATGCAAAGGCATAAACTATGTTTAAACTAATAAAAAAAATACATCTACGAACGACAAACCTGGAAATTCTGTGAATAGAAAATGAAATCACTGGAATTCAAATGAAAGCCTATTTTACGGCTTTAGCGTTTGAGTTGACTTGATTCCCCATCAAGATTCAGGTGAGACTTATGGGATGACAGATGTAGGCTATCCATAATACCCTCACAGTGCTTCACTGGCCAGGGACGGGTGCCAAAAAATTAATCCATGAACTCCAGCGGGAGGAGCTAGAGGCGTTGTGAATTTAGGAGGTAAGTCACACTCGACAGCCTGCTCGGAGTAGCGCGTGGCAGTGACATGGTAGCGTATCACGTGTGGTGCCTGATAAGTATAATGTGTTTTTATTCTTTGCCTACGGAAAGCAAAGAATAAAAACACATATTTTGTGGTTATTTTTGCAATACAATAATATTGCTGTAAAGGGACGTCGACGACCTGAAACTAATTCTGGCGTTACCAACAACGTTTTGTGATCATATTATTAATAAATATTATGATTAAGAAAAAGCTTTACAAGCTTATCAATTAGACAGTCATTTAATATTATAGGTACATACATAGATATAACGTGTGTACATATTAGTTCTAGTTTTTAACTAAATATTTTTTACTATATTCAAATCCACCTAAAGAGTTGTAAATTTACCAAAAAGAGTAAATACGTTAATCTAATTTATTCTTGACCAAATATTTACTATAAAATTGAACTAAATCTAACACATACAAACATATAGTTTAATACAAACTTGTTCATTGCGTGCTATTAATGTTAAAACTGTATTAAATATTGATCAGGTTAGATGTTGTAATAAACGCCTTTGTTAGCTCACGTAATTGATATTTGATAGCGTATCTTTTATGTACATATTTAATAAAGAGTAACTGATACTCGTATGTTGTTAGGGCGACATTTATAATAATGAAGCTATCGTGGCGCAGTCGAGAAATTAGTATATGCGATGGTTACAGATTCAATTAACGCGAGTGGGTTATTACAATTATGTTATTTTTTTTCTGTAATCTAGGTATACTCGTACATATGATTTTCCTAAAGAAGTGAACTAAATACTATGTTGTTTTTGACTTTCGTAAAATATACGAAAATACATTACGATCGAAAACGATCGCCGTTATTCAACATGCTGTGTGTGACCTTAAACATACATCTAGTTCTCTCTGCTTACCTTAATATATTTAAGATAGAGAGCAAAGTTAAAAAAAGGTAAAATGAGAAAGAAACTTGGAAGAAGGTCGTTAAGTGCCTCCACCCTTTATTTTTCTAGTTAACGAAAAATTATCATTTTGTTTTTATCTAATTTGATTAGAAAATCAATTACCATAAAGAAACAATAAGAAAATAAATGGGCAAAGGAAGTGTCTTAATAGGAAGTGATGTGTAATCCTATGGGGATATCCTATAAGCGCTATCATACATAGTTACCTTATAGAGCTATTAGATTTACCTATTAATATAAGGGAATACGTGTAAAAAAATAATGCGGAGAACGATAGGATATAATAAGGTTATCTCTGCGGCAGAAAATAATGTGTAGATTTTTTTAACACGTACGTAAGTTATATACGAGTACTTAGCTTTGTTGATACTGTTTTTTTTTCGATTTACGCACATAGGTACGCATCATACATCATCAATAGATGAAATATATTGAGAACAGAGAGAATATAAAGAGAAAATAGAGAACAGATTGTGAGTTTACCCACACCTGCAAATTCTCTAGTTATTTTTCCCATGTAAAAGAACCATAGACAATATTAATTTAACTTATGCTTTACAGAACGTAAACAATTGAAGCCAATTAGTAATAGCTGGAACAAAGCTCCGTACATAAATTCCGTTCACGATGACGTCGCTAGTTTACATTTATGGATGAATTAATCACTGATCAGCTCTTTTCATTCAAGTCACGTCAATTTCTATGTCAGGATTTCTATTGCCAGCTAAATTGTGGAATAATTTGGGTATTCTTCTTGGTTTTTATATAAATATCTTCCGTATAATTGTTTGTGCGGCGATGAGTTCCGCTTCTCAAAACGTAATGTTTTTAATTCAGGAAACGGAGAAAGTGTCCAAACATTTGTTCTCTATGCCTATTATGCTGTGTGCGAGAAAAGACTTGAAGCTGAAAAAAAATCCATACAAAATAAATTGTTTTAGTTATACATTTATTTATTTATATAAAAAAATATATCTTATCAGATCAGGGTTACGTCTACAAGTAAAACATAGTTATTTCTCCTATAGGAGTCCATAATTTCTAATCACATCTCAATAAAATTGATATATAGAGACATAAAAATAAATGTATATTATAATATATATTAAAAATACTTCAAAATAAAACCGACAATACAAACTCTTACACAAAAAGCCAATTTCAAAGGAAAAAAAGGCAATTTAAATACAAAATCACATTCGCATCATGCAAACGAGAGCAATTGAAAGAGAATCTTCCACATCCAACAAGACCATACGGTTTTAATTAAAAATTGCAACGATCAAAGTGGGGCTATTACAAGGGGGACGTGGTGATCACTCAGCATACTATTAAGCCTATAGCCTCCAATGACTCGTTCACGCGTCGAGGTCGACGTGAATGCAAATTGTACGCGAAATTTTGATGGAACTATAAGTGCATATATTTGTAAGCTATGATATTAACATAATCAATGCTATTTATGTTATGTATAAATTATATATTATATGTATATGCCAGTCGTGGCGCAGCGGTACGAAGTGTGACTGTAAAACCGACTGGTTGAGGGTTCGATCCCCACTCGAGGAGATGAAATATTTACTTAAATTTATATTTCCATTTCTTCGCTCTGGTGTCGAGGCTAAGCGTGGCGTTGAGTTCTGCCACCCAACTCGTAATGCCTCCGGAATTCGGCAGAAAGTGGGGGACGGAGTGTCTTGACAATAGGTTCCCTCTGCCTACCCTGCTGTGTACGGGATAGTGAAGCTGATTTGATTGATATGTGTAATTTTAAATAATTTTTGTATTGTATTGAGTATTCTAACACTAGGTTCCCAGGTTTCTTCTGTGAAGTAGAAACAAAGAGTGTAGATGTAGATAAAGTAACAAGCTGAATTGTTTGAGACTATCAAGAAATATCTGGCTTGCTTGCTAATTGAAAATTAGTTTCACACTTTCTACCGTGTAGCAAGATAGACATAGGGAACCCAGTGTCAAAACACTATATTCTCCACTTTCTGCCGATGTTTCTAAGCATAATGTGTTGATCGCCGGAACTTAATACTATGCTTTGTCTACCAGAGGGAAGAAATGAAAATAAATTTATGAAGTAGCTTCCTTCATTGGAAATAGAACCCACACGAAGTCCTTTCGTGCTACGACAGTCTCATAGAAATAAAACGTTAAACACAAAAAAAAACCTTACCTTCCAACCCAGAAGTGAACCTACATTCCATTACAGTCTGGCGTTTCCCATTTATATGATGACCAGCCTCCCAAAGCGTTGTCAGATATCTGCTAGATAACTTCCATCCAAAGCAATACAAAGCCCAAGCCATTTGCATAGTGTACATATCGGACGGATTTAATCTATCCTACGTCTAAACCTTGAGAGCCACTCGAGCTCACATCGTTAGGCGATTTAATTTGATCTGTATGAATGATTTGATACGTTGTATACCTCGACGCGCTATAGAATTGATGGAGGTATTGAATCGAAATAGGACTATAATATGTTAAATCAAATTAGTTTCACTCTGTATCCTGTACATAGCAGGATAGGCAGAGGGAACCTTGTGTTAAGACACTCCGTTCAGTTTCCGTCGAATTTTTCGAGGCATTGCGTGTTGAATGACGAAACTCAACACCGGGATTTTTTTTGTGTTGGCAAAGAAATAAAAATATTAAGAAATAATAATTTGTACTGTTGTGGGATCGAACTAAAAAAAATAAATAAAAATAAATAAAAAAAAAAATAAGAACCTATAACCGTCGCGTTACAGTCACACCCTTGTGCCTCTGCGCCACGGCGGCCTTAAATATAAAATGTTACTTTAATAATTAATTAATTATGGATTTAAAAATATATTGCTAGAATTGGCTAAGTGTAATACTTATTTAGAAAACGCATAAAAATTTGAACGCAGCGGGACTCGAATCCGCGCCTCCTGGAAACCGACCAGGTCCTGGTCAGTTTTCAGGACGCGCGGGCTTGAGTCCCGCTACGTTGTTAAAATTTTTATACGTTTTCTAAATAAGTATTTTTCTTTCCTAAGTGTGGAATAAGACTTTAAAAATGTTAAAAATATTGGCTAAGTGTGCTTAATATATGTATATTTTTCCATATATTTCTCGGAAATAAAAGTCATTTTGAGATGATTTCGATGAAATATATCATATTTCGAGTCAAAGAATAATCCAAGTTTCATTAGAATCAGTTCTACAGGTATTGAAAAATGGACATATTTCTGATGAGGACATGTACTATATACCTATAGAGATACCTATGTATTTGGAGTGAGCTTAATTTGTAGGAAATATCCATTAATGTAATGGTAAATCAATAGTGACGTAAGTATAAAGTTGTTAAGTGAAAGCCTTTGTTCGAAACGATGAAAACAAAAGTTTTTGGGACAAAATTCATAATACCTTTTGTTAGCTGTTACTCGTAGAAGCGTTAAATTTATAATTATGTTATCTTGTATTTTATATATTTTTTTATCAGCTTCACGCTGTATCCCGCACACATCAGGGTAGGCAGAGGGAATCCAGTGTTAAGTCACTCCGTTCCCCACTTTTCGTCGAGTTCTGGAGGCGTTGCAAGTTAAGTGGTGAAACCCAATGCCGCGCTTTGCCTCGACACCAGAGCAAAGAAGTTAAAATATAAATGTCAATAAATATTTAATTTCCTCGAGTGGGGATCGAACCAGTCGATTTTGGCCATGTTGGCCTCAAAAATTAAAAATAAATATATTTAAATTATAAATTTATTATGACATAATTCTCCAATTTATGTATGTATACAATAGTTTGTTGAGGAGAGTAGAGTGGTCAAGGCACTCTAGTAGTAGACGCTAGGTTTTTTTTCTACCTTATGTAGCTATATTCGGAATATAGCATAAAACTGAAAAAAAACATACTGTACTATTATATATTTGCCGCATCATTAAGGGATTGAGATAAACTATTGTTAATTTGATTAACTAATGGATATGTATAAGTTTATTTCTCGGTGATAACATTTTTGAAGCCATTTGATTATAAAAGCGACACCCGTTTGAATAATGGGTTTAAATTTCACTTGGGGGTATGAGTTATTTTCATTATTTTTGCTCTGGTAATAAGATAAAACGCGGCGTTAAATTTCGATACTCAACGTGCAAAACGTTGAATGTTTTTCAAATTCTCTTTTTTGAAAAGATAAGTTGATTAAACTTTTTACTACGCTAACGCCTACAAGGAAATGCGTTAAATGTAAAAATAAACACAATTTTCAGCTCCATCACAATTAATGATGTTATCTTATTAAGAATCACAATTTGTCGCAGTCTCAAAAATTTCCCCAAACGTTTTATTTGCGTAAGTAAACTCCGTTTCGAAATCTCCGTTCAAAGTTACGAACAACTGTCAAAAAGTTAAAATTTGTATTCGGCGAGGAAATTGCGCGCTTTAATAGTCTTGATAAAACAATAATAAATTTCAATTTATCAACTTAAGGGCTGATCGTCGCGTTATTAAATTTCAGGTCTTTTAACCTCCAAAGTAATTATTATTGGCTTATACTTTATTTATTACTTGAAAATCAATATAATCTGTGGTCATGTTTTGTAATTTTTTATAAAGCTCTTTTGTTATCGAGTGACAGACAATGCACAGACGAAAGAAAATACTGGAATTAGAAAGTCTAAATTTTGTATGAAGGTATGCAGCTAGGTCCTAATCTAGTCGGTTCTCCTTGAGTTCTTTCCTAACACAGGGAGTATAGAGAAATATTCAGGGAGACTTTGCTGAATTTAACATTTCACAAAATATTTTCTATTTTAAATTTCACGCAAGAAGAGATGCGGGCGGCGACTAGTTAAATTATATAAACTTGATATTTTTAGTAGTGCTTTATACGGGCCGCTAGTGTCATAATAAACCTTCTACCTTTTTAAATGTACAAAGAAAAAATAAGATCAACTTTAAAAGTTCCTTCTTTAAATACAAATATAAATTTTGCCTTTCGCGCATTCGAAGTTTCTCGCGTTTTGTGGAATTCAAATATTTACCTGTACTTGGAAGTGAAGGTTTACACAGTGTTAAGAAAACGAATAAGCTGACATCTCGATGTTATAATTAATTTAATATTAGTGAGTAATGTTTACATATAAAATTATATTTCTAGAGGCTATCGTGGCGTAGTCTGATGGCTTCTGATCTTTTTTAAGAAAAAAAATGATGTTCCGCCAGGTGCGTTAGCAGTGTTGTGATTCATTATTTCAACTACCAGAACTTCACTTATAGTGAAAAGTGGAAAACGAAGGGACTTAACATTAGGATCTGTCTGGTTGTCTGTCTAAACTGTCTGGTATGGGAAATAAATACATAGGCTAAAAAAAATATTGTTAAATGAATTATTATAGTTTATTAGAATATGTGTCCCAATTTAGGCTATAATTCTATTTTATGTTAGTTTATAAAAATACATTCTTATTATATATTATAGCAATACATAAGTATTGCTATATAGAGCAGGAAGATTGTGAACGCCCACTATTCTATGAGACTGTCACTACGGTAGAGGTTATGACTGTATAAGACAAGTGTGGAAATTGAAATCGATTACCACATGGAGGTATATCGATAAAAAATCTTTTATTTGGAGTGATTAGACTAATGGATTAGGTTCCTCCACTTGCATTATAAATTTTGCTAAGTATATAGAAAATGTACAATTATAAAAAAAATAATAGAAATCGTCGTGGCGCAGTAGCACAGGCGTGCGACTCTTAACGCGACGGTCATGGGCTCAATTCTCACTTGGAGGAATGAAATATTGATTATTTTTATTTTCTCGCTCTGGTAACGAGGCAAAGTGCTGCGTTAATTTCGCCACTCAACACACAATTCCTGAAGAATTCGGTTGAAAGTTGAAAACGAAAGTGTCATAATGGGAACAGAGTGTCTTAACATTCGGTTTTCCAGTGCCTTCTGCTTCTGCTATGTGCCTGAAGCTAAAAAAACTATTTTATTTATAATACTATTCTACTATCTTTGTCTTTCGATGTTCTCCTATTTTCTATTTGTATCATCGATTATAATATATATTATAAATTGACTATAAATCCTAATATTTTTTTGCTATCCATACGAGATGTCCGTATGTCATTCCCGAGACACATTAGGTTAGAAGCCGCAATCTGCTCGCGTCAAGGATGTGCTAAGAAGGCGATCATTCAATGGATTACGGTTCGATCGACTCGTGTGGATTAATCGTCCATCAAAGTGGAAATTTATTCTATAAGAATATATTTTTAATAAATATAATTAAATTTATTTAAAAGAAAATGAGTAAAAAACGGACTGGCGTAGAGACGCAGGCATGCTACTGCAAAATTGAAAGGTAATTGTAGGTTCGATTCCCACTCTGTGGAATAAAATATTTAATATTTTCATTTCCTTCACTCAATACGCATTGCCTCGAAAATTCAGCAAAAAATAGGGAACGAAAGTGTTTTAATGGAAATATAGTGACAACACTGGGCTCTCAAGTTCCCTCTGCCAGAAAATCTAATAGATTAAATTAGATTTCACTTAAATTCATGATAAAATGAAGCAGAATAAACAAAAATAACAAAAAAACTTATATATCATAATATATATAATACAACACACAATAACACCTGCCTGTCCCGTTATGTTAAATAGTATTATATAAATCAAGAAAACTCCCAGAAATCGTACACAAAGGCTAAGATGGGCTTTTAATTTGACATCAAAAGTAAATTAGGAATTGAAGATTAAATTCAATCTCCAGTAGGCTCACGGCGTTCTTTCTTGCCAATGAATAAATTAGCATTATATCTAAATGTCGGATCTCTTTAAAAACGCTTTTCCCGGGAAAATTGTATTCGCAGATATCCAATATGACGAGCAACGGATGTTCCGTGCGACGTAAAATGAAAATGGATGATAATCTGTTTGTAATATATATTTTTTTAGGTTTGATCGAGGGTAGTTGATTTATATAGTAGAGAAGCAAATAAGTAGTTTATACGTCATTTTTTTAGCTTCACGCTGCATCCCGCATAGAAGAATAAGCAGATTTGACCTGATAAGTTAGTGTTAAAATACCGTTTACCCATTGAGACACTTCTATCTCCCACTTTCCGGCGAATTCTAAGGGTATAGCGTGCAGAACAGAAGGTCATGCTTCGCCTTGGATGGAGAAAATGAAAATATTTATTATTTAATTTCCTTGAGTGGAAATTGAACCCACAACCTGTCGCTTTTACAATCGTACGCTTGCCCCACGCCCCTGCACCATGACTGACTTCAATGGTTTTTATAGTTAATATTTTATTAATGTTGCTATCGATACCACTGCATCTTACAAAGTGGGAAATATAATGTTCTATAATTAATTCAAATAAAAAATATAAATAAATAAAATAAATCAAATAAATCAGCTTGACGCTGTATCCCGCACGTAGCAGGGTAGGTGGAGGGAATGTATCCCGCACACAGTAGGGTAGGCGGAGGGAACCTAGTGTTAACCCCACTTTTCGCTGAGTTCTGAAGGCATTGCGTATTATGTGGCGGAACTCAACGCCTTGACAACGGAGCGAAGAAATGTAAATAAAAATTTGAATTTCCCGAGTGGGGATCGAACCCGCAACCAGTCGATTTTACAATCACACTTTGTGCCCCTGCGCACTATGGATAATGGTAGAACAACGGCAGATCAAAATTCATTTTTACTATAGTCGTCCCTGACGCACTTTTTATTTTTTTTTAAATAGTATTATAGTGGACCTTTAATGTAATGAATTATTTTTTCGTGAATTACATTTGGAATATATTTTTTTTTATTGTGAGAAATTGTAATACGTAAGAATGCCTATTTCAGGTTGTCCGCATCGATATTTTAAACTAAATTTCCTTAAAAAAATGTGCAAATAGGTATAAAGTGTTATATATTTTTAAAAAGCCTATAGTATGTAGATTTTAAAACAATTATTATATTGTGGATTTTGTGACTATATTCCTATAAAAAATATTAACAATAAGTGAAGAGAAAAAAGGTACGTGTTTAAAGTTCATCGAGACTTTTGACAGTTAGCGACGTCTACCGACGCGTTACATTTGATGTTGTTTTATAGTCCAGATATTCATAAATAACATTTATAAAAATCAGCAGCGGATTCGTGCGGTTTTAGAAGTTATCACGAAAACTACGATACAAGTCAGGAAACAAGAAAACTCTATCTATTGAAATTTCTAATGTTGTACTATTTAATTGATTAGATTGC
>JAAIXJ010000084.1:869683-884779 GCA_013403705.1 Heliconius hermathena | reverse complement strand
GTAAATAAGTTTCTGTAAATTTTATATTTTATTAAATAAGTATGTATAATCATAACTATTAATTCTCTCAAATACTATATACTCAAATAGATAACAGCTTAAGAAACATTGTTTCTTAGTAAACTAATTTAATAATACATTTTTATAACTACTATAAGTAGTGTGGACTAGGGAAATTAAATATTTTTTTTCATTATTTTTTATATATATATATATATACTCCAATAAAAGTATAATATCTGAACTTTACCTAAAGCGCTATTTTATACTTTATGCTTGTGCAAAAATTCAATTGTTTATCTTAACAAATAAAAAAGTTATCGATTTTTGATCTGATACAGACCTCGATTGCCCATAGTGCTGCGCCACGACTGGCCTCCAAAAAATTATTTATTAAAAGTGAATATAATATATAATGAATATAACTGCTTGCTTCTAACAGCAATAATGTAGCGATTATACCACTGAAAACCCGTCTTCCCGGTAAATCGAGAATAAGAACTTGGAATTTTAAAATAAAAATATCTCACAGTAATATCGTATTCAGACACGTGTTTCCCCATCTGGCATACTCGTACGTACATATTATACATACATTTTTGTATTAAAAAAATCAATTTAATCCTTTTGAAGAATATTATAGATATTATTTACGGTATTTTGTTCTTAGAACAAGAATTATGCTAAGAAATTTTCACTAATAAGATTTGTTGTATATCTTTTCGACTTAAATTTAAGCCCTTAAACCTACACTTAGGTCTCAAGTGCAAGGTATTACTTTGAGCTCCTCGAGTTGTGGAATGTTCCCGGTAACTAACTATACGGTAAATCTTAGAATATTTAATATTTTCTTCTCTTCTTTTTTTAACTTTACGCTGTTTCCCGCACATAGCATGCTAGGCAGAGTGAACTTAGAAATCTAGTGTTTAGACACTCTGTTCCCATTAAATTATTTCCATTCCCCATTTTTTGAGGCGTTGAGCGTTGAGTGGCGTCGACACAATCCCGCGTTTAGCCTTGTTACCAGAGCAAGGCATTCAATAATCTCACGAGTGGGAATCAAACCCACAAATGTCGCGCTTACATTATCACGCTCGTGTCCCTATATATTTAAACTAGCGGCCCGCCCGCGGCTTCGCCCGCTTAACCTACATGATTATTGATCTATTACACAGAAATGACTTCTAATATGATTTTTATTACTTTAATCTGTAATATTCTAATATGATAATTACTACATTATCGTAATTTCTATAAGGACTTTTGTTTTGAATTAAAAAACGACCAATGTTGATATTTGATATTTATAAAAAAAAACATAAAGCTAATTATTTCTTTTACGTACATATCTTGTAACATTACGTTCTTTTTACCTATGTAATGTACTTCTCATTATAATTTTAAAATTCTGTTAAATGTGCTGATGTCAGTGAGTAATATAATTTACTCTTTCAGAAATAGCCTTAAACGTTAAATTATTGATTTGAAGGATTTATAATATTCTTTGTAAAATAACTGTAATGATTGCATATTAACTCCTGTACAGTTTTTATATTAGTCACATATATTATTGGCTAAATGTACAATTGGTAAATATGTAATTATTACAGAGTACACGTAAAAGTTAGTCGCTGCTGCAGCGTAGTGGCCCGTTCTTGCCACCTGCAGAGTGGTTGAGTGCCCGCTTGCCAAACCGCTTGCTTCGTGGTACTGGAGAAGTGGGAGGAATAACTTCTCGAATAACTTCGCCACCGCGCTGATGAGGGTTGTAGGTCGGTAACCCTTAGGGCGTCGTGGGCTCTTCCCAGTCTTCGGTAACATGACCAGGCCCTCTTTCTACGCCCGGGGGAAAAGAGCTAATGCGATGCGTCGCGGGCGTCAAGCCATATCGCAGCAAAGATTTTTAGTTATGTAATTTTAAATCTGTTACAGCTTCTAAAGTACTAATTAAAATGAAAAACAGTAAAGGACAGTTTTTATCTACATTAAATGGTAAAAGTAACTAATATACTTATTTATATGCTGAGAGTAAGGGATAAATGAAACATGAGTCGATACAGCTGTTTATAGTCTGCGTTATGTATTTATAATGACAATTAAAGTCGGACAAATGGACAACAAAGTGATTCTAATCCAAGTGATAAGGGTTCCTTTTTTTCCTTTTGAGGTACAGAACCCTAAAATCGATTATTTTTTAGTTTGGTTATCCATACTGTTGTGCACTGCATAATTATCGCTTCGATGTACGATCCCCCCACCACCGCAGACTCACTTCGTTACCGTGCGCGAGGCCATACCGCATTATTTTCTTTAGATTGACATTTTAAAATTTGTTATATCTTTTAATAGAATGTCCAATTTTAATAATTTAAAAAGTATTTAACAGGTATTGAAACGGTATTTAATAAAATAACAATAAATGGAATAAGGATTAATTAAAAAAAAAAAAAAATTAGCTTCACGCTGTATCCCGCACTTTCCGCCGAATTCTGGAGGCATTGCGTGCTGAGTGGCGGAACTCAACGCCGCGCTTTTGCCTCGACACCAGAGCGAAGAAATGAAAATATAAATGTTAATAAATATTTCACTTCGTCGAGTGGGGATCGAACCCACAACCAGTCGATGTTACAGACACACTTTGTGCCTCTGTGCCACGACAGGCCGGCTAGATATTGATGCGTTATATAATATTTACTATAAGACAATGTTTTATTCTATCACCAATTTCCGCAGCGCATGCGATGACAGATTTCTTATGATTTATAATCTATAGAGAAATTTCACACTCTTTTTATGCTTTCACAATAATACATATACTTTTTAGATGTCCCTCTGTACTACGATGGCGGCTCTGTTCTAGTTAGTTTGCACATTTTCTTTTGAAAATTAGTTATGCTGGCAAAACTCTAACAGTTACACATGGTATCGTAAACTTTTTTGTAAATATTGATGTCTTCTATAAAATTGTACTACACACTTTGCTCTAATGTCAATTATTTCCACAGCGTACGCGATATAAGGTTTTTTTTTTGGTATTTTTTTACACGTTAATCGTCTAATTGTAAAAGAATTTTCCAAATCGGTCCCGTAGTTTCGGGGCCTATTCAGTTCAAATAAAGAAACAAAACATCTAATCGGTTGTCTTCGTAATGTTAGTGATATGGATGCACCTCGCCCCCACCCCCGCAGAGTAAGTTACTCGCTACAGTGCGCGAGGCCACACGGCACACATTCCGCATTTTTTATTATTACATGATTTTCTTTAGAGTGATATTTTTAAATTCGTTATATCTTTTGAATGGAATGTCCGATTTTATTAATTTAAAAAGTATTGAAATTATCTTTAATAAAATATCATTTAATGGGATAAGGATTAGTACAGAGGTATGAATAATATGGTTTGATTATTGTCGGCACTTTCATCAACTTATAAATTATAAAAAAGTAGTTATATTGTCATAACTACAGTAGTTGGACATATGGTATCGCGGATTTTTTTATAGATATTGATGCGTTCTATAATACTATAGAACATTGTTTTGTTCTATCATCAATAGTTTTCGCAGCGCACGCGAAGATAAAATTTTTAAGATCAATTTCTTCACACCTTGGGTTACATTGTTGCATTTTTATTAGGGATCCCTATTTTTTTTGAAAATGTAATATAGCCTATGTGGGACAGTAAAGATGCAGCTTTCTAATAGTGAAAGAATTTTTGAAATCGGTCCGGTAGTTTTTGTGTGAAAACACTACAAACATACATACAAAAATACAAATCTTACCTCTTTATAATATTAGTATAGATTACCCTAATTAAAATATTTTGATACACTTTAATATAATTTTAATGAAAAGTACAAAATATTTTAAATGCGATCTAATGCGACGGAGCCACTCGAGAACTAAACAAAAAGCGCACAAAAGAGATCCGCTTTGAAACCGTTTTGGACCAATTTGAACTGGTTTGAACCACTTTGATCTGATTTGATTGCACGCCTCGATGAAGTTGATAGGGATAAATGATTCCATTTGCTCCATTAAAGGCTTTTTAGGTTATCGAAATGAAATTTTAAAAGACTTTCAAGCCTTTGATTGAAACGCTAAGTCAAGTGGAGAATTTTGTAAACCCCTTAAAAGTTTTCTTACATTGGTAAGGAAACAATTTCTTTTCCAAATTTGCTATATTATGAATTTGAATAGATTTTGTTTTTTATTATCTAAAATTCGACAGTGATGTAATTTGTGTAGGATGGTTTTTCCTGCTTAGGAATAATCTGAACTCCAACGTTTTCGTCCGTTTTTTAAAGAAAACGCTAGATTTGTTTAAGATGAGAAAATGTTTGTATATATTATATTATAAATATATCTGAGGCCAGTCGTGGCGCAGCGGCACAGACTGTGACTGTAAAACCGACTGGTTGTGGGTTCGATCCCCACTCGAGGAGATGAAATATTTACTTAAATTTATATTTCCATTTCTTCGCTCTGGTGTCGAGGCTAAGCGCGGCGTTGAGTTCCGCCACTCAACACGCAATGCCTCCAGAATTCGGCAGAAAGTGGGGAACGGAGTGTCTTAACACTAGGTTCCCTCTGCCTACCCTGCTGTGTGCGGGATACAGCGTGAAGCTGATAAAAATAAAAAATACAAAAATATAACGATTGTACCCAGGTATAGGGACATTTATTATCAAATCAGTTGTGATGTATGTTATTAACATAATAAATATATTATGTTAATTTACACAAATAAACATGTAAGTGTATTAATTTTGTGAAATCATTCAAATAATCTTCAAAGTGTCGAATCGTCCCATCTGAGAGCAAACGATATTCATTCATGCATACTCCGCGTTGAGTTGTGTGGAATGAAATGTAGCGAGTTTGTTTATTTTCTTTATTTTGCTTTCAGAATTGGATTAATTTATTCTAAATGTATTTTCTTTGGTTTAGCTAGATTTATTTCGTTTTATTTTATTTTTAATATATTATTTTGATGTTATAACTGTGTCGGTGTGCTATGTTTCGCACGGCGTACAGACAGACAGTAAATATAATTAATTCCCGTGATTCGAACCCACAACCATCGCGCTTCCAATACGAATAAGTAGAGATTATTTTTCAGTCATTATATGTTTCGTCCTCAACTTTGATCAGTCGAAAATGTTAAATTTCATCATCTATCACGTATTGTCATCGATTTGTTGCGCATGACATTAAAGTGATGTGCTAGAGTATTGAAGTAGATACCATATTTCTATTACCGACGATGGACTTATAAAAGTTGCTTTTATGTTTTAAATATTAATGACAAATATAAACAATATTGTAAAATATATTATTAAATAACAATTATATTATATAACTTCTTATTTATATCAAGGTTGTACAGAATAAAATAGTTCAAGTCGACGAAACCGCCCGAGACGCTAGTATATAATATTTTGTAAAAACTAGTTAACATTTCGTAAACGTGTTGAAAATCCTAATATTTTTGGATGAAATGATGGTTTCATTTCTCTCTAGTGTGCTATTTCTTCTCTAAAATGGTTCTTTTAGTGAAATAGATTCTCAAGAGTTACTCGAAGGAAGATTTAAGACAATATAACTCAAGGACGACGTTCACTAGGTTTTTTAAAAGTGAAATAGTAGCTGCTTGAAATAAAAAGAACGTTTGTAATAAATGTAATAAGAAATACTTTTTTAGAAAACATATATTTATTTTTTTCAGCTTCACGCTGTATCCTGTATCACGCGTGTAGCAGGGTAGACAGAGAGATCTTAGTGTTTAGACACTTCGCTGCCCATTTTTCAACGAGTTATGGTGGTGTTTCGTGTTAAGTGAAAGCGTTCGTGTGAAGCGAAATTCAACACCGCGCTTTGCTTTGACACTATACACGATAGCTAAAAAATGAAAATATATTCTCGAGTGGAAATCGAATCGAGAGGCAGTCTCGTCTACAGTCACACAGTTGTGCTCCCACGCAACTGCTGGCGTCATATAAAGTAATTAAATAAAAATAAAAACCTACTTCAAAACTACACATAAAATCAGCTTCACGTTGGATTCTGCATACAGCAGAGGCAGAGGAAACCTAGTGTTAAGACACTCCGTTCCCCACTTTCTGCCGAATTCTGGAGGCATTGCGTGTTGAATGGCAGAACTCAACGCCGCGCTTAACCTCGACACCAGAGCGAAGAAATGGAAATATAAATTTAAGTAAATATTTCATCTCCTCGAGTGGGGATCGAACCCACAACCAGTCGGTTTTGCAGTCANATATATATATATATATATATATATATATATATATATATATATATATATATATATATATATATATATATATATATATATATATATATATATATATATATATATATATATATATATATATATATATATATATAGATATATATATATATATATATATATATATATATATATATATATATATACTTTAATTATCTCTTTACAATGAACGGCCCGCTATTTTTATAATCGTCAACTTGGACATTTTAATTAATAAGTGTATTTAGTAGTTATATCTTAATGATTTTTTCTTGGTTGGATTTTGTACTTTTTAACTTTCTTTTAATTTATTGTTTGAAGTCGTAAGAAAGATCAGTTTTAGGTATTATAATCAAAAACTTGTTCTTGTCCACTGCTAAATACAGGCCTAAATATACTTGTTCAAAATATATTATTTATCATTTAGATATAAATTTTGAAAACATTTGACTGCTTTTATGATTTCTAATGTCATTGATGCGCTGAATGTCGAAATCAACCTAGCACAGAATATTGTTATACGCAGGGCGTTGTAGCTACGCCGTAGACCAACTTGAAGTTAGACCACAGGTGTTAAAAGATGGACAGTAGGCTCGAATTATAATTATACTTGTATTATACATTGAAATCCGCACATAGCAGGTACACAGAGGGAACCTTCTTAAATGAGAACCTAGTGTTAAGATACTTCGTTCCCCTCTAACACGGACTGACACAGAATGTTATTCTATTGTTAGATGTATACCCTGCAATATGCAGGATACAGCGTGAAATTAAAAAAAACTAAACAGTTGAAAGTAAAATATAAAATATGAATTAAATTAAGATAAATCAACAATTATTATAATTTGAAAAAACAAACGTACATACGTCGTCGTACGTCATAAGTACATTACAGTAATTGAATACGTCTGGCCAAGTGTTCTGTGACAATGCTTAGAAAAAAAATTGATTTTGAATAAGAGGAAATTGTTTAAGCATATTTTTATTTAAAAGAAACTCTCACATTTTATGATATATAAAGACCTTACTTATGAATAACTAATAACTATATTATCTTCTCCAACGATTTCATTTATTATTTTAACATATAAAAATATATAAAATCGTATCTCAACGTAGCCAGGCTACCATAATTATCAGTTAAGCGATAATAATTAATTTAGCAATGTGACATTGTATAGAGACCTGTTAATACATATTTAATAGAGAGCTCATCTAAGCTGTCAAAGTGCTGTCCAGCAGAAATGAGGTGATTGGCGATATGATTTAGTTTGAACGATCATAATATTCATAACAATGCTGATTTATTACATATAAGTGCACTGTATCTCAGAAATCTGCACAATTTATATTTGTAATATAAAATAAAAATCAGCTTCACGCTTATCCCGCACACAGCAGGGTAGGCAGAGGGAACCTAGTGTTAAGACACTCCGTTCCCCGCTTTCTGCCGAATTCTGGACGCATTGCGTGTTGAGGGGCAAACTCAACCCCACGCTTAACCTCGACACCAGAGCGAAGAAATGGAATTATAAATTTAAGTAAATATTTCATCTCCTCGAGTGGGGATCGAACACACAACTACAGTACAACACAACTACAGTCGGTTTTACAGTCACACTCCGTGCCGCTGCGCCACGACTAATATAATTTTTATAAATCTGTGTGCGTGTTTTTTTTTAGTTATTCATGTTTTGAATCCATGTGTATTTTTATACGTTTCCGCTCAGTGAAGACTTTCTGCTGACTGAGGATATTTTCCAAAATGGACACAATTACATCTATAACAGTTTTTTTAGCTTCCCGGTGTCTTCTACATATAGTAGGGTAAACAGAGCTCATGCCCCACTTCCCGCACAATTTTCGAAACATGACTTGTTGTGAGGTGTAACTCAATGCTATGTTTTGTCCTGTTACGGAAGCGTTTAAATGAAAATAATTTATTCTTCGAAGTGGAAATCGAATCCATAACCGTCAAATTTACAATTTAACGCTCTGCTACGATGACCTCAATCATTTTTGTTTTCAGTATAAAAGGAAAATCTCAGAAAAAGAAACATTTTAGTGGCTTTTCGTTGACCCTTACGAATTCAGAACACCCTTACTTCTTTCTAAAGTTCGTAACGAACTCGCTTTCGCCTAAACCACCCTTTGTTTGTAAACTTGCCTCTCTGTAAGCATTGCGTGAATATCTTTCTTTTAAGTTTTAGAAGCGGCTTAACGTTTTAAGATTAAAGTAAAGTATTAAAATGGTTGCGCGAAAGCAGTATAATCTTCGGTGAAACTATTTAAATATTTATGGGAATAATTTATTAGAAAAAATACAATACAAATTGTAAATTTTATTTTATTTTGTAATATTTTTTTTAACTCATATGAATTCGTTCCTGTAGGTCATATATTTTCGATAAGTAAATGTGACATTTTTGATTGATTCTTGTTTCAATTAAAGAGTTAACAGATTATTTAGAAAGATTTTTTTGAATTAGATAACGGAAGACCTGAAAAAAAAAATACTTAGAATATATGTATTTATAAAGACAAAGAAAATAGAATTTCATATAAAAAGAAAAAAAAACCAATTAGACAATAATTTGTGTAGCAATAGCAATTGATGGAACAGAAGTGATAAAATGTCTTCAAAACTTTGTTAATAAAACATTTCAAACAGTTTATGTCTAACTCGAAACACGATGTTTTAAGAGTATACCCTTAAAACTTCTCTTTGTCGCATCGTTTCTAATAATGGCTTTAGCTAAACTTTATATTTACATCATTATCGACTCTCCATTTTCTTGAAATTATTACAATTTTAGACACATAGCAACCCTGCTAAGCAGAAGGGAACTAAACCTAGTGTTAAGACACTCTGATCCCGTTCTGTTCTCCACCTTTTGCCAAATTCCGAAGGTTTGTATCTTGAGTGACGAAACTCAACGTAGTGCTTAGCCTCATTATCAGAGCAAAGAAATTACAATATTAAATATTTCATTCCCCTGAGAGGGAATCGAACATACAACTGTCGCATTTACAATCTCTGGTGTGTGCTAACTTTTACGATTCATAAATCAGTTCAATTTAGTGAAAAGTCTTCAATGTTCTGTTTGGTATCTGAAGACAATTTTTTCCTTTGTTAATGTTGTGCTTTAATATATTATTTTTACTGTCGTAACACAGTAGAAACGGATGTTTGATTTTTTTGAGCAATTGCTGAATGTTGAAGTTCATTCAGAGTAATCTTAATTTAAACATAATATAACCTTTTTAGTGTTCCGTACCTTGAAAGGAAAAAACGGAACCCTTATAGGATCACTTTGTTATCCGTCTGTCATCCGTCTGTCAAGACATTTTTTTTCCAGGAATGGGTGGAGGTATCAAGCTGAAATTTATATCAAATACGCAGGTCTATTATCTCTTAGAGCTGAGAAAAATCATACTTCTAAGCCTGCGCAATCAAAAAAAGTCGTTTATGTTGCAAATTTTCGCATTTTTTTTGAACTCACAAGGGAATCAAAACCTACAGGGTACGAATTGAGAATCTTTAAGAATCTTGAAATTTAGTACGAAGCAACGTCTTACAGCAAGGAAGAAAATAATCCAAATGAATGCAACCTCTGCTAGCGGCAGTTACTTTACAGGAAACCATGTGTTATAGTGCTGAATAAGCTTTAATTTGATATATAATTCACTTAAAAACACATGAGTATAAATTATTAACATTAAGTGGAGGAGACAGAGAGGTGGCAACTACTGTTTTTGCAATTCCTTATGCGATTTCCTTTCAAATTATGTTAGATTCACCTTAAAAAACTTGTGAATGTAATTTTTCAACAAAAAGTTATTTCTATAAAATTAATTAAAGGTTATTGCGGTACAAATTTTCTAGGCAATCCTGGTGTAATCTATTCTAGTATCATGTATCATTCTTAAAATAAGTTTCATTAGAAAAACGGATACCTGCATATTTGTGCAGTGGGATCTCGACCTGGATACTACATCTTATAAATGACGCACATGTAAAATTTGAGACTCCTAGCACGTGTAGTAACAAAGTTAGATATAGTTAGGTAGTAACGAAGTTAAATACGTCAACGTACGTATCTTGATAAATACGCGCGATAATATGGTTTTTTTTCCAACCTTGCGTGAAAATGAAAAAAAAACATACAATTTAAAAAAAATATATAAAACTATTATTGTAAAAATTTGTTATATGAACAAACGCAATCTAAGCTCTGCTACAGTAACGACCTTTCACACATTGCAAAATATGTTTGTGTTATTAGATTTAAAATATTTTTCCAGTGCAATATTCCCGGTGAAAACCATAAAAATTGATTTTTCTGCGTAAAAACAAAACCTTTTTTTATTTCTATTATCAAATTGCTGTGGTTAACCTTTAAATACAGACGTGCGATCTGACAGGCCCACTTCTCCAGGTTTTCTTCTTTCCCCATAAAAGAGCAATCTCCGCTTATAGATAGTTGCACGGTCAGTGCCTATGTTGACATCGGAACATGTTATCATCACGCGCGTATTTGGTGAATAATTACTTTTTGAAATTCCGATGCGGTCTCACAGATCTCACGTCGGTATCTACGTAAGTTTTTTGTTTTATGTTTTGTTATAGTAAACTGTTATTTTCATATATATTATGAACTATGGATATACCAGGGACTTGCGATAATAGGCAAAATAGTTGTGAGCGACTGATTGGGAACCGGCTTGCGACTAAAGATTCCAGATCGAAGTTTGACAACGTTATCGAAGATTTTAGTCCGCAACAGAGTAAGCATACGGATACTAGTACTAATATCTCTGATACTGGCAAAACTCAACTTGAACACCTGAAAGCGCCAATGAAGACTGACAATACTTTACAAGATTTTGCATATTAGTTTCTAGTAGTCTCTAAATTCACATCTTACATATAATGTATATGTGAAAAGACAAAATGATAGAGGTATTGTTATAAAAAAATCATCTCGACGGTTGGTATTAGAGCATATAAAGCGAAGATTTTGAATTTTAAGGTTGTTCCGAAACTAAAATGAGCTTTGCAGGAGTACTTGGTTCTAATGAGCCTACAACATGTAAAGATGAAGCTGAAGAAGTCAAGACACGAAAGACTTGTCGTTCGTGCCAACATAAACCTGCCCTAACTGTGCGTAGATTTTACGGCGTAGTTGGACTGTAGACGTGTTTTTTCAGGTTTATCTTTCAATTCCATTCCAGTTATACTAGTTGTAAGTGGGAAATACTATTTTTTGTAATTCTGAAAGGTTAATAAAGTCGATTTTCTTTCTATACTTATTTTTTCTTTAAGCCCTTTACTATTCATCATTACGCAAGGATAAATATGTAACCATATTTTTTTTAAGGAATCGATATTATATACGCGGTCTCTCAAGATGCACGTCGGTACTAACGTTACAAAAACTGCACGTTTGTACCTAAAGGTTAATTGTTATATTCGAAGCATCGGACATATTAATGTGTCAAATTTGAAGTTACGATCATTGTTACAGCTATTTTTTTTAGCTTTATACTGTATCTCATACAGAGTAGGATAGGAAGAGGGAACCAGACAACCTAGTGTTATGTTACTTCGTTCCCATTAAGGCACTTCCGTTCTCCACATTCCACCGTATTCTGGAGGCATTGCATAGCGGAACTCACTCCGCGCTTTGCCTTGTTACCAGAGCGAGAAATTGAAAAATATTCAATATTTTATTTCCTCGCGTGGAAATCAAACCCACAATCTGTCGCCTTTACATCATCACGACTGGCGTGGCAATTTTGCTTCGCTTCACAATTCAAACAAAAAATAATTTATTAACTTATTTAATTCTTCTTTACTCAGATAACGAATTTAAGTCTACATTACAGTTAAGCTGTTAAATAAATAGAAAGAATAAATAACTCATGCGACCGTCAGGTCTTTATAAAAATGGTAATATATTCAGCATAAGTTTGAGTCAAGGCAAATGGGCGGAGATTTAATACTTTTTAAATTCAAATTATATTCAAATGATTATCACTTCGCTATGTAGATAAGATACGAAAATTGTGAAAGGGGGTAATTTTGTGTGTGTTTTTCTTAGTTTTAGGTGTATTACATATAATTTTTTTAGCTTTTCGCCGTATCACGCAGAGTGGGAGGAGGGAAAATAGTATTATGACCTGTCCGTTTTCTCACATATATCGCCTAACTGTAAAGACAATATATGTATGTAGATTGGCAGAACTCAACGCCGCGGTCCCTTTTTTTACCAGAATGTTATAGTCAGCGCAGTCAGTAGTCAGTCAAAACAGCCTGAATATATAAATATTTTCTTAGCGTCACTCTGCAAATCACATACAACAGAGTAGGCAGAGAAAAAAGAGAAAGAGAAGGAGTGTTAAGAAAGTTCGTTTCACATTTTCCGCTGAATTCTGGAGACGTTGCTTGTTGGGCGGCTGAACGCCGCGCTTTGTCTTGACACCAGAACGAAGAAAATGGAAATAAATATTTTATTTCCTCGAGTGGGAACTGAACTCACAATCAGCCGCGTTTACAGTCACACTTTGTGCCCCTAGAGAAATAACAATAACATTCCAATATGAAGTATTCCCAAAATTTTGCTGTCGTAAAATACTAAAAAAGAGGCTTTCCCACAAATTATATGTATATTGAATACTTACATATTTAGCTTAAATTTTGTTGTATTTTTGCTTATATTAAAGTGGCTTAAATTTAGATTGTAATAGAAATATACATGCTAACTGTATCATACATATGTACTTCGTGCAATTTGTAAACGTCAAGTTATATTGAGTATGAAGTGGCGTAAAAAAAAAAATCTACTGAGTAAGCCGAGCTCCTGTATCTGCATAATAAAATTAAAACGGATTACATTTTTAACATTTTAACCGCTTTTAATTGAAATATGGATATTTAAAAATGTATAATATGTGAAATTGTATATTTTTTTATATTGTGGTATTATATTTTGTTATGCAAATAATGTTAGTTCTGTTTCAATATGAAATCAAGAATACATAAAGAGTATGCGCAGCATCTGCGAAGGTTGTGGATTCGATTCACACTCGGACATAAATAAATTATATAACATAAAATCATAAGCAAACGAATTCTTTAATATCTATTTTCTTTACTTATTATGTTTTATCTCTAAATACCTTGTGTATAAGTTATAGAGAAGATGGCAATTATAAATAAGTATATTATTTAAACCCACTTGTAAATTAAGATGAATACGACTCTCAAGGTTTACCTACGTACTTAGATTTTTTTTAAATTATACTACAACATAATAAATATAACACATATTTGATACTAAAAAAAACCCGGTTAAGTGATCATCGAGGCACCCGTACTAATCTTGGAATTGTAGGTCTACGGAAATACAATTTTTTAAAAGTTGGCAAACTTAATTTTCCGAGCATATTATACACTTATTTTGTATGAAATGTATAAAAAATATAAGTTAAAATATGCTATAAATTTTAACTTTTTGCATAGGTTTTAAAGTGCAGCAAAATCAATGCTCGTATTATATATTTTTATTGCGTCGACTCAGGACCTTCATTTTCTCTTTCAATCGACTCGACTCAGGACCTTCATTTTCTCTTTCAAGGGACCATAGCTTTAAATATTTGATATCAATTTCAGCTTGATACCTGTACATCTCGAGGTAAATGTTCTTGACAGACGGACAACTTCCGTTTTTACCTTTTTATGTATGGAACCCAAAAAAAGATAAAAATACTGCACAAATGACCTACAACAAATTCTAAATATTTTAAACGAAACGGATTGCGTATCTACATATACATATATAAAGGATATTTTTGGAAACCTTACACAGAAAACGTTTCGAACACTAACACGAAAAACTATATGAATATAAAACATTTTTTATAAATGAAGGCATTTTTTATCTCTTAGTAATTAAAGAGATTGTGCCATGATCTCCTTAAATAGTTTTAATGTTAAAATTGTACTGCAGCTTGAGTACATTAATCCTAAACTTCGTTATAAACTAGATACTTAGGCTCCCTCTTGATAAATGAATGCAAAAACTGCACTTCTTTTACAGTCTTTCAAAGCTGAAATATTCATGTACTAAAATCTTACTGTGCAGTAAGTACCGTTGAAACGATTTGAAAAAATCCAAGTCTGCTTCATAAGAAGGTGAATTGTGTCATTTTAAAGATTGCCATAAACAGATTAATTTCATTTAGTTAAGGTGAGGAGTAGAGAAAAATTATCTTGACAGATATACAGGCAGGTAGAAAGGTAGATAGAGAACGGACAGCAAAATGAGCATATAAAGGTTTTTTCTCTTTTCGAGGTACGTTACCCTAAAAAGGAAAATCATTTCATATCACAAACATACCTCTTTATTTATATGTACAGATTGCCAAATTTATCTCAACCTATAACATTTCCTATGAAATTGATATCTCGAACGCATCAAGTTGATCTATGAAGGCAATATTTTGCGAAATCGAGAAAGACCCATATTTTGTCACATTGGGATTCACACTCTATTCGTGCATTTTCATATATTAGTTATGAACGCTTATAGTTAGAACATATTATTTCTAACTATTAATAAAAAAAATAACAGCTTGAGTGGGAGGTGGCGAACGGAGTGTCTTAACACTGAGTAAAATAACGAAGTAAAAAATTTAATCTCTATATATAATAAGACAGTAAAATTATTTTGTCTGTACATTTAGTAATTTTGACTGAAATGGATAGAGGGACACTTAAAAAGAATAATAGAAAGCAAAAA
>JAAIXJ010000084.1:844406-869250 GCA_013403705.1 Heliconius hermathena | reverse complement strand
AGCTTCACGCTGTATCCCGCACACAGCAGGGTAGGCAGAGGGAACCTAGTGTTAAGACACTTCGTTCCCCACTTTCTGCCGAATTCTGGAGGCATTGCGTGTTGAGTGGCAGAACTCAACGCCGCGCTTCACCTCGACACCAGAGCGAAGAAATGGAAATATAAATTTAAGTAAATATTTCATCTCCTCGAGTGAGGATCGAACCCACAACAGGTTTTACAGTCACACCTGGTGCCGCTGCGCCACGACTGGCCTCTAATAAAAATAAAATATAATAAAAAAATCATATTAGAAATCATTAGAGTTGTCAATCAACTCTGCTTATTAAATCAATAATCATGTATTTTAAGCGGGCGAAGCCGTGGGCGGGCCGCTAGTATTATATATTCGTAACACAAGTCATCTAATTTTTATTCATGACATGAAAACCGTGCAATAATGTGATCTAATCATTAATCGACATCTCTAAGTGAGGAATATTCCTTAACTTAACTAACCTATTAACTTAGTAATGAGGGTGGAAACATGAAATATGCATCGCTTAATACACATTTTGGGGCCTAGTTCAGGCTCTCCCATTATAGTTACCCTAGTGTCTTGTTTGAGCTTTAAATTACCAATTAACAAGAAACAGGTAAAGAAAGCTAATTTTTTTTAAATTGTCATTAGATATATAGTTAGATATATGATGGAAATTGAACCCACATTCAAAACGCAACATGAGGTACCTACCACATCACACCATGTATCCCCATGGTGTGATGTGGTAGGTACCTCATGTTGCGATTTTTATGGTGTGATTTTTATCATGGTGTGATTTTTATTTCAAAATGTGTAAAAAACATATAAAAAATTTAACGTAGTGGAATTTGAACCCGCGCCTCTTTGGGAACCGTCGGAACGCTCTGACCAACTAAGCCATATGTTCTAATCGAGCTACGTCGAAATTCTTATATGCTTGTTACAACTTATTTATGTTGTTTTCTCTTAATAAGTATGTATCAAAATTGATATCTGAAATAATATTGAGCACTGACGTCGCAAGGTAATATTAATGTTTAGTGGATATTTGGATTTATATTTGATAGGTACTACTTGTTTAAGCAAATGAAAATTTTACCTGAAAATTAGATTGACGTTGTATCCTGCATATCTGCTATATGAATATATATATATAAGAAGAGAGAGCCCGGGGCTCTAGTATTAAAAAAATCCCTTCCATTCACCACTTTTCGCTGAATTCTTGTCTGAAGTTGATGATGATGATTGATGCGTGTGATGCGTGTTGATTAGCGGTTACTAGAGCGAGGAAATGAATATATTAAATATTCCATTCCCCGACTGCGATTCGAACCCAATACTGACGTATTTATAGTCGCATGCTTGTGCCTATATATGACGGCCTCAATGGCGCAACGATAATAATATTTAAATTATTTTTACTTCTGGTAAAAAAGGTGGCGTTGAATTCCTTTTAACAGGCTCTTAGGACTCTGCTGGGAAAAATGTGAACCTGTTACCTTAAAAATATAAATATTAGTTTGCCAAAAAAAAATAAAGCGTTAACATAAACAATTTCTTCTACACCAATTTAGGACAAATAATAATTAGCGGTTGAAAGAAAATAAAGGAGCCGATGAACGAGCTTTCATTGGAGGTAATTTGTCTTACGAAACGTAGCGCAATTCCACCATCACTGTGGCTGCTTTGTCATGGTTTCTATTATAATTGTAGCAATTTTTAACCTCACAAGAAAACGGTTTTCCCGATATTGTATTCTTATATTATCAACTAGCAGCCTGCTCGCGGCTTCGCCCGCTTAAACTACATGATTATTGATTTAATAAACAGAATTGATTGAAAACTATAATTACTTCTAATACGATTTTTTTACTACATTATCGTATTTTCTATAAGAATTTTTGATTGTTTTGAATAGCAAAACCAATGTTGATATGTGATATTTATAAAATATACGTAAAGCTAATTATTTATTATACGTATATATTTTTGTAGCATTACGTTCTTTTTACCTATGTTATGTAAGTCTCATCATAATTTTAAAACTCTGTTAAATGTGCTGATGTCAGTGAATAATTTAATTTACTGTTTCAGAAACAGCCTTCAATGTTAAATTATTGATTTGGGATTATTATGAATTCTTAATTCATAATATTCTTTGTAAAACTGTAACTGTAATGGTTGCATATTAACTCCTGTACAGTTTTTAAATTAGTTACATATATTATTCGCTAAATGTACAATTGGCAAATATGTAGTTATTACAGAGTACACGTAGATAGGCATTTTTTATATAGATTTATTTCAAACTAACGAACGAACCAAAAAATCTATGTATTTACTTGATATTTCATTGCACATCAAATCGTTATTTATCTCTGTGTTGAATTAATTACGACTTAAACTTAACTGTTATGATTTATGAAGGTAATCTCCAGTAACAATTCAATTTTGTTTACTTTATTGTATAAAAGATTGTATAATAGTTCTTCAAAAATATATATACTGAGGAGCTACTTAACAAATTAGAACGTCTTCAAAATCTCTTCTTTGTGCCGCTTCCCTTTGGAACCAACTCCCTATATATCGCACCCCTAGATTAAAACTGTTTTAACTCAAAAAATCACTTTTTTCAGAAACTAAGAAAAACTGATTTCTGATAAAATAAAAAAGATATAAAAATTTTATGAAAAAATCCAGAAGGATATAATGTTCAGAAATATCATAATATCATTGAATTGCATTTTTTTCTAATATTACACCTAATATTAGGTTTTTTTTAGTAAATACAGTTTGTGTTATTGAATATGCTAAAAAAATTGTAACTATTTCGAGTTAAATCATTTTTATTGAAAAATATTTAAATTACGACACTTTTCGATTACACAACTATTTCTATAATTTAGTAATTATTTGAATTGAAACATAATTTCTATAATATCTATTTAATTTAAAAGTGTCATAATGTAAAAATATCTAGTTATTTTCAAATTGTTACTAACCTAACAATACTAATAATGTTTAACAAAAAGTTAGAAGACTTTAACGAAATAAAACAATATACAGATTACAAAATCTTATCGTTATAATTCNAGTGTACATATATGAAGCTTAAAACAATAACATTAACTGAAGAAGAAAAAAAGTCTGAAAGTAAACATATGATTTTTTTTGTTTTTGTAATTGTTTTCAAAAAGTTTTGACTCAATTGCCATAAAATTTATAGGACTAATAGAGGAGTATATCATATCCAATGAAAAAATAAATATAAGATTGACTGCTCAATCAAAAAAACCTTAAGCTTTAATTAAAAAAAAATATATACGTGTCGAGAGTTAGGGTAGTGATGAGTTAGGTTTCGTCGGTTGTGCGCGCGTACGTGACCTTTTATCTATCAATTTTATATGATATAGACTAAGCTCTCTTAGGTTTGTGTAGAATGCATAAACAATATAGGAACATTGAAAAATTACTTGAGGCCATCGTGACGCGGCAAAACTGCATCTGCCTGTAAATGCTGCGGTTGTGGATTCGTTTCTAATTACGAGGATTTCTCAAAAAGAGGAGTTCTCAAAAATTGGTACACTCTGGCGCATTGGCGGGTAAACGATCAAATAATTATTATATAATAATAAAATATAAAAAAAATATATAAAAAAATTTTCCACACAAATTATGACAAATATATAACAAATATTCTACACAAAATTATAAAAAATACATATCGTTTACCGTCGAAGCGTTCTAACTGATTCACTTGTTAGAACTTATCTAGGCATCTGTGTATCGATTTTTTTACAATATGTTTATATACTCGTATACGAGCAAATAAGGTGTAGTACCTTTGCATAAACATAATTCATAAAGGTACTATAATTAATAAATCTTGGTTGTTCATTCGTCCACATTTTCCGAAAAATTAATCTCATAGCGGTTCATTTAACTTTATGGCAGATAGGTGACATAAGAACAATTAGGTCACTAATTAAAAAAACCCAGATTTTATTTTTAATCTTTATTTTTGACCTTTTTTTACTTTATTATGTTTTAAAACATGAAAAGATTCCAAAATTTGAGTTCCCACCAAATAAGAAACAACGAAATAAAGAAAACACCAATTATCAAATAAATAATAAAATAATTTATCTTCGTTATTTTTGGTAAATATCACAAAGAAACTTATGGCTTTGACATATTTATAATAATAATAATTTAATTTTAATACAAAGAAGTTGTCAAATTTCCAGTACATTATTTACTAGCGCCCGCTTAAAATACATGATTTGTGATTTAATTAGCAGAATTGATTAACAACTATAATGACTTCTAATATGATTTTTTTACGACATTATCGTAATTTCTATAACAATTTTTGATCGTATCGAACTAAAAAGTACGACTAATGTTGATATTTGATATTCATAAAATATACATAAAGCTAATTATTTATTATATGGATATATTTTTGTATAACAACATTACGTTCTTTTTACCTATGTTATGTTTTTTAAAACTCTGTTAAATGTGCTGATGTCAGTTAATAATTTAATGCACTGCTATAGACAGCCTTAAATGTTAAATTATTGATTTGGGTAAGGATTCATAATATTCTTTGTAAAATAACTGTAATGATTGCATATTAACTCCTGTACAGTTTTTAAATTAGTTACATATATTAGCTAAATGTACAATTGGTAAATATGTAGTTATTACAGAGTACACGTAGAAAGGATGTTTTTAGGCATTTTTATATAGATTTATTTCAAACGAACGAACGGACCAAAAAATCTATATGATTTATATATTAACTTCATATTTCTTTCTTATATATTTACTTGATATTTCTTTGAAGATCAAATCGTTCTTTATCTCTGTATTGAATTAATTACGACTTAAACTTAACTGCTATGATTTATGAAGGTAATCTCCACTAACAATTCAATTCTGTTTACTTTATTGTTTAAAATATTGTATAATAGTGCTTCAAATATATATATATTTACCAACAGTCATATGACCAAGACGTTTCGAATGTCATTCTTTGGCCAAGAATCTTAACAATGTGATTGCTATATAACATTCGGAGGCAAACTAATACCTTGAGTTCATTCAAATGACGACAACTTTTTTTTAATGAACCGATTTTGATAAAACAAACTTTAATTGTTAAGTTGAGTTAAAACAAAGCAATTGGTGAACTTTTAAGTAAATCGGTTCAGTACTTTCAGAGAAAAATGTGGACATACATATCAACAGACAGACAGACATACAAGAAGTTCAAAAAAAATATTTTTGCTTTCTATTATTCTTTTTAAGTGTCCCTCTATCCATTTCAGTCAAAATTACTAAATGTACAGACAAAATATTTTTACTGTCTTATTATATATAGAGATTAAGAAAGTATTATTCAAATTTTTTCTTACAACCAACAGTTAAAGCAAGAAATGTTGAGATTTTTTTATTGAATAAATTGTAGAAATTGATGTGTTGAGTGGACATCTTGTTTGTTGGTTTGCTCTTAATAGAGCGGTCGTGGTCGTCATTTTAAAGGTTAGGTTAGTGATGTGTCACATGGACGACGCTATGTTTCTTTCTCTATGCCTGTCTCATATACTCATAGATTAGGGGCCAGCCCTAGCATGGTCAGTCTATTGCATGGCAGATCTGCCGCGTGCCACCTGCAGCCATCATATCTCCCTTGAATTACAAGTTAATAAATAGGCGTTGCATAAAAGAACTTACTTACCAGAAATATGTCCAAAAAAAAAGTGAGAATGAGTTCTTGTACGACGGAGGATTAAAACGCCTGTGTTTCAATCTAGAATGGTTTTGGTTCTGAATTCAATCCAATGCAGTCTAAACATTTTTGCAACACATCTTAAGAGCGTTTTTCTTCTTCGTCCTACTTTTCCTAGGCGTCCACGTCTCACAAGCGCAAGAAATATGGGAAATCCTAGAGCGGAGCGGAGCTTTGATTATTATTTTAGCCATATAGAATTCGCGTTCACGTAGCCTCTGAAAAACATAAACTTTCAATACAATTATTATTAAAATAGCACTATAATACTTCGTGCGTATGTTTTATTCTAATTCTAAGGAAATTTTTTTTTTTTCTTTGAAATGTTATTTTTTTGCAGTGAGCACAGTAAAATTAGGTATTACTTCACTATTATTTTTTGTCGCCATTTTGCTTATTAGATAGATAATTGTTAGTTAGTTAAGCTCACACTACAGGGGTCTATATTTAAATATAAAAAAATATAACGGTAAGCTTAAGGAAACTTCCATTAATATTAACTATGCCCATCCTATGCGATGATATATGTAGTAATGACATTTCTATTGTTTATATTTTACAACATACATGTATAACATATTATATAACATTTGCTTAAGCCATCGGGGTGCAGTGGAATACTGTCTATCTGTAAACAGTGGTTGTTAATTGATATAAAAGAAAAAATATATATTCAAAAGAAAAAATATCACTACATCTTGACTCCAGAGATTGTAAAGAGGTGGTTTTACATGTTCCACGATGAGCATGAGCGAGCAAAGTCGCGGGCGTTAGTCAGTATATCACAATTATAACGTCAAAACCCGTAAATATAATAGAAAGCATGACAAAGCAACCGCAAACATGAAATTGCGTTACATTTCACAAGACAAATCACCTCCCGACGAACGTTCATTCATTGGACCGCGCCTTTTGTTTTGTCGACATTTATTATTTGTCATCCCTTTATATTGCAGACGAGATATTATTAACTAATAGTATATTGGAGTTATGATAATCTCCACATATTAATTAGTTATTAACATATGGTAAATATGCGTTAGGTGGGTCCGATTTATAGTAAAAATAATATTTTAATAATAGAAAAATAAGAATATTTTTTTCACAATCGTGCGACTGTAAGTGTGAGGGTTTCTGGTAAGTTTCTCTCTCGGGGATTGACAAATTTAAAATTTTGATTTTCTCGCTTTGGTAACGAGATAAATCGCGGCGATAAATTCCGCCACTCAGTAAGCAGTCAAGAATTCGACGGAAAGTGGGCAATACCCAGTGGGCAATGGGTAGTACCCAGGCTAACTGTACCTCCCTGCTATGTGCGGGACATAGCGTAAATCTAAAAGAAGAATATTTGTATAAATGTTACATTCTTAAAAACGGTTGTCTGCTCATGTTTATTAATATAATTTTTGAATGAAATCCTTAAAATATTTTTGGTTCTTGTATATTTTTACAAAAAAAGTTTGGCGGGAGTTGAAGCTCCAACTGCTGCGTTTACAGACGCCGTGCGTTTATAGACGCTGTGCCGCTACGATGACCTCTATATTTATTAAAGTTAAGAAAAGTTTTGCAGTATAGATGTAAAACATCTTTTACTTTATTAAGATGATTTTAGCTTCAGATTCACACTGTAACCCGCACACAGCAGGGTAGGCAGAGGGAACCTAGTATTAAGACATTCAGTGCCCCACTTTCTACCAAATTTTTCGAGGCATTGCGTGTTGAGTGACGGAATTCAACGTAGAGTTTTTGCCTAGGTGCCAGAGCGAAGAAATGAAAATATTAATAAATAATAATTCATTCCCTCGAGAAATCAAACCCACGATCATAGCGTTAGTTTCACCCTTGTGCCCCTGCGCCACGACGGCCTCAAGCAAATTTTAACGGATGCAATATACAAAAATTATTCCGCACACAAAATTCTCATATAAAAATAGCTATAAAAGTTATAATTACCTGTAACTAGTTCAACGTAGCGTCAGCAGTAAAAAAGTATTTTAAAATGTCGGAGGTTGGCGGCATAACACCATTTTTATTAGGGCGAGCTTGAGTTGTATTTAAAAAATTAAAAAATATTTACTAAAATACTTATTTTATGTAGAAAAATTTTAATTTAGATATGTGAATTAAGCTTTCCTAGTAATGAGTCATATTATGTAATGTTTATATATTATCTATAATTATGTAATGTTTATTACACACATAAAAAAAAATTCCGTTACTAAGTGACTGACGGACAAAACACAGATGAAACATTTAGTTATTGGGGAGTGTAAAGGGACCAATTAGAGAGGTTTTCCTAAAAGACCTACGGAGCCAGGAAATAAGCGAGCTTTTCAATTTTGTAGTCCACGCAAACGGAATTACAGGCTATACCATAAAATATGACTACGTTTCATGAACAAATATAGGTGAATAGAGTTTTAATTCATAGTGTGTTATTATTTCTAATCTTAATCGGAATATTTGACAATGTTTTTGTTATAAAAACCCGCCGCCATGTATATTCGTAATTTTTTAAATATTTTCCCACATTATATACTTTTAGAGTTTAGTTAAAGTAAAATATTTTGAACAATAATTTTATTTCCTTATTTTATATCATTTATTTGTTTGTAATCACACAAATATTTAGGCAAAATATCAAAATTTAGCAAATATTCAATAATTCAAGTGTAAAAACACCTTTACTTCAAATTATGACTTCGCAAATTATAAGCGTCGACCGCTAAGGCTTTCATTATCATTATAATTTATTCAACCCCTTTTGTTATGGCGGCATTGTAACATAAAACCACGAAAAGGCTGTGAACGAGTCTTGTTTCTTTTATGCCAGCTGCTGTTACAGCTTCCGTGTATTTATTAATGATGACACTCGAAATGGCAATGATAAGTAATCATTAATTACTACGGTAATAAATAACAAAACCTATAAGAATCTTGCTACAGATATGACAAGAATATAAATAAGTTGTAACAAGCGTATGTGAATTTCGAAGCATCTTGATGAGAACGTATTACGCTTAGTGGTTAGAGCGCTTGGACGGTAACGTTTACGTTTTCTGTAAAAGTAAAAACGAAGAAAGAGTTTAGCTTTAAAAGTAAATGAAAAATTTTTTTTATTTTATGTCAAAATGTCATTTACATATTTAGCATATTTAGAAACATGATTTAATAAAGAATCCGAACTCGCGTCCCTCGTCCAAGTACCGCAAGTGGGTAGCAAGCCCGTTGAGCTACTATACTAATTAAGCATGTAACCTTTATATACTACATAATATTTATCAATTCTAGGGACATTCTGTCTATTTTAAAGACACATTTTATTTTAGATTATTATTATAATATTATTAAATTTATTGACGCCGTGTAATATCTTCTATTGAAGTCATTTATTATTTTCTTTTCTTTCATATTTACTCTTTATACAGAAAGAACCTAGTGTAATCCGAAACATTACCGAAGCTGAGCATTTGATGTCATCTTTGTGCGTTTAGAAAATATCTGATAGTAAATATAATACATGACTTTGAAAGTTAAATTTTGGAAGATATTTAAAATTAACTTTTAAATGTTATCGTTATATAAAGAACCTAGTAGTGCTTTTTTATTTTATAAAAACTGAATTCAAAATTATTCTTTACTTACCACAAACTAAAGAACAATAGAGCATATAGTAACAAAATATATAAATTTCAGCTTTTTCAGTTATACAACCGCAAAGGTAGTGGAATGCGAGTTTTAGTCTATTTAAACGTTTTGAAAGCAAACGGTTAAATGTTAGCGCGCGGTTAATACTGTACCTAAAACTTTTGTGATTAACTTACCTAGCTCTCTACCTCTGTACTACGCTGGTTTGAATTTGTATGCATTTTCTAATATTACGTTGTGTTAACAACGTCTATAGCGATCATAATATATATTCTATCAAAAACACACATGTGAAATGAGAGCCAAGTTAAGTGTATAGTAATACGTTTTTCTTGATTTCACCGACAAAAAAATGGAACATATAGGTGCGGAGTTTTGTGTTCACTATTCAAGATCAAAATTTTACTCGATATGTTTTTTACGTACAGGCTTTATATTTGAAGAGTATACTTTCAGCCTGTACTGGATTATTTTGATAAATAATTGATTTGGTGACTGATGGTAAAAAATAGCCAAGTCAGATTCAGAACTTTCGAAGTAATTTCTACCTAATGCTAACATACCGCGTAGTCCATTTTTTCACCCGAATTTGAGACATTGCTCGCCGTTCTTTTTTTGCCATATCAAGGAAATTATATATCCTATTTATATATTGCCATATAAAAGAAAAATTAATAAAAACAATTAATTCCCTAAATGGGCTTTGAATCTACAATCTCCCCGTTTGTACCCAGACATTATCTTACGGCGGCATAATGGTCTCATGTAAGCATATCGGAACTTATCAATGTATGTTATTAATAAATGTTGAATGATTTCCCTCAATCATGCGTTTCGGAAGCTTTATTTCGACCAATTTCGAGCAGATTGGCGTAAATTTGTCGGATTTTTGCTTGATGCGTGAAATTATTTCAAATAAATAAAATGCGGTTGACGTTGCGGTTGAGGGTTCGATTTCCACTCAGGGGAATGAAATATTTAATATTTTCATTTTCTCGCTCTAGTAATGAAGTAAAGAGGCGTTGAGTTCCGCAGTTCAAAACGCGATACCTAGAACGCGCAGAAATAATTTTAATATTATAAAATAAATCAGCTTCACGCTGTATCCCGCACACATCAGGGTAGGCAGAGGGAACCTAGTGTTAAGATACTCCGTAGCCCACTTCCCCACTTCTGGAGGCATTGCGTGTTGAGTGGCAGAACTCAACACCACGCTTTGCCTCAAAACCAGAGCGAAGAAATGGAAATATAAATTTAAGTAAATATTTCATCTTCTCGAGTGGGGATCGAACCCACAACCAGTCGGTTTTACAGTCACACATTGTGCCGCTGCGCCACGTCTGTGCTCAGCTGATAAATATAATCTATTAATCTCAGCCACAATCAATCTCCATACATATAAATACATATTATATAATACATCCATGATGGATTTCCTGTGATATTGTAAATACGACATCAACAGTCAGCCCTCGTACTACGTGAATAGCTCTGCGTGCATTTAAATTATTTACCATGAATACCCAACGAGATTTTGCTTAATGAATGTCATCGACAGCTTAGAATAAGAGTTTGATATAGCTGAATATTTAATATTGTCTTTCTTTATGTATATTGAGAGCGCGCAGTGTTAAGTTACGCCACTCAATTAAATATCATGAATTCTATTGGAAAGCGGAGAACGGAATGTCGCGACACTGCTTTTTCTCTGCCTACTGTGGTAAGGGGAAAATCGTATTATTAATACGTACTATTATGTTGCTTAGAATGTCCAAAAATAAGAAATGTGGGGATGGAACTGACTCTACTATAACATTTATAGTAGGGTAGAACTAGTACTCGTACTACTAAAGTATACACAATCTGAATCACAATATTTTATTATGAAAATATTGCGAATTTAATATGCATTAAATTATGTCATTAATAATATGATTAATTTCAAGGTATTTGATATAAGCTAATTAGTTAAATTGTATAGACTATTATATACTAAACGCAATATACAAACATTAATTAATAGATATTTACAGATGTATGCCACTTTGGTAGTAAATTTGATAGTCGCTCATTGTTTTTTTTTAACTTCATTATGTATCCTGCATAGCAGTACTCTCCTGAGGGAACCTAGTGTTAAGATACTTTAGTCCCCCACTCTCCGCACAATCTTCGAAACATTACATGTTGAGTACCAAAACAAAGACTCGACAGGAAGAATCAACGTCGTGCTTTGTCTTGTTACCAGAGAAAGGAGATAGTGCATTCCCCCTAGAAGGGAAAGAATCGATAACCGTCGCGCGTACAATCAGACGTCGTGTACCGCTGGGCAACGATGGTTTATAAAACATGTGTCCATTATTTTTTAAAATATCCATTTATTTATTTTTTTAACCCCACTTGTCAGGACCTATTGGTTCTCAACATATTCTTTTAACAAAATATAATGAGTTTGTTTAGACTAAGTCTAAATATACATATAAAACATTCATCTCTTTGTAATGTTGCCGACGCTACTTATATTATCCTATTATTGATTAAATTCAATAAGTATCAATAGTATTCAGTTTCAGTCAATTAGAGGTACTCAAAAGATTTTAGCTTTAGCCTTTAGCTTTGACGCATTGATTGTTGACATTGGTAGAGTGTAATTATTTTGCAGCTTCACGCTGCATCACGCATATAGCAGAGTAGGCAGAGGGAACCTAGTGCTAAGACACTTTGTTTTCCATTTTCCGCGAAATTTTTAAAGCATTGCGTGTTGAGTAGTGCAGCTCAATGCAGCATTTTTTGCCTTATTACTAGAGCAAAGATATGAAAATATTAAAAAGTAAATAATTCATGCCCTAAAGTTGGAATCGAACCCACATTTGTGCCACTGCGCGATAACGCCTCTATGTATGTATATGATGTAGAGTATGTAAGAGTCAAATGATATTTTATAGCGTATTTTGTCCACTTTCTGCTTTAGATGACCTAGATCAGTTACAGATTTCCTCATTTTCCTTTAATATATGTCTTCACGGTCACCCTGATGGGCAGAGGAATGCTAGTTATTAAGAGTCAGTTTTTTGCTAAATTTTCGAGACATTGCGTGTCGAATGGCTGAGCTCAACACCGCAATTTAGTTTAGTAGCGCGATAAATTAAATTAATTTAAATACTATATAATTTTTATTTACTGTTGTAAAATTTTATGCCTTTAGATCAGGTTTTTCAAACTAGCACACATATCATATGACTTTAAAGGAGTCAGAGAATAAAAACTATACGTTGACGTTATCGTTAAAACGTTTTTTTCCTGATAAAAGAACGAACTTAAGCAATTTTCGATTTAAATATTCATGTGGTTGGATATTGACTTCATAAGGGAGAAAAAAAATCTTAATCGAACCCACAACCATTGCGCTTAGAGTCAGATGCTGCTCCACTGGGCCACGATAGTTTAACTTTTAGTTTTATCTAATATATTATTATATAGTTTTATATTACATATTTGAAGGGTAGTAACTTGTCCTCCAGGGATCAGGAGGACGGCAGGTATCATTTAGCTTTCAAGTTGTATCGAAATTACACTTTAAGCTGTCATTCAAAGGGAATTAGACCTTTTGATTTTCAGTCTCAATAATGTTTTATTGGATCGCCGTTTTGTTTGAAGAAAAATATTTTATTTGGTTCGTATCAGAAATTAAATAACTTTGAATTATTTATTTTTTATCTTAATATATTCTGAATTATTTGATCGATCTGAATGCTATTTACACCACTTTCTTTTTTAGTACATGCTTTGATTGTGTTTAATTGGAAAAAAACATTTAGTCTATAAATAGATCTCGATGTAATTGGCCATGTTGTAATGTTTCTTTTGTTGACGATCCTAAATAAATAAATATCGGAATAGTGTAATTGGCTTTAAAATATGTTTCTTTTAGGTACATTGTCTTGTATGTCAGGAGTTAGAGTAGTGAGAAAGTTACGAGAAAACCCTGTTTCAAATATATTCCTTTATACTCGACAGTGGCGCAGGGACAAAAGAGTGTAACTGTAACGCGACGGTTGTGGGTTTGATCTCCACTCGAGAGAATGAATTATTATATATTAATATTTTCATATATTCTCTCTGGCGCCAAGGCAAAAGCAAATTATAAATTTTTAACAATATTTGAACTGAATGTTTCGAGCACTTCGGCGTAATCCTTATACTCATAATCTAAATATTCATTGAAATAAGTTAATTTATTTAGTACGTACCCCATAATATAATTTGTCTTAGCTTTGGATATTTATTGTAGGTATACAAAGTTATTAAACTTTTCCTTTCTATTAGTAGCATGCACGGTGTTTAATTAATTCACTCAATGTATACTGTCTAAAATATTTTGTTTTCTGGTAACAATAAAGACTATGTTATTGTATATTTTTTTTAGAATTATTCCACACTTAAAAAAAATTAAAAATTAAATTAGCTTCACGCTGTATCCCGCACACAGCAGGGTAGGCAGAGGGAACCTAGTGTTAAGACACTCCGTTCCCCACTTTCTGCCGAATTCTGGAGGCATTGCGTGTTGAGTGGCAGAACTCAACGCCGCGCTTAACCTCGACACCAGAGCGAAAGAAATGGAAATATAAATTTAAGTAAATATTTCATCTCCTCGAGTGGGGATCGAACCCACAACCAGTCGGTTTTTGCAGTCACACCTCGTGCCGCTGCGCCACGACCGGCCTCGATTACCACCTTATTACACCGGCCTTATTCCACACTTAATTAAGAAAAATAATTTATATAAGAATTTTAACGTAGCTTGATAAGAACGTATGGCTTATTGTAGTCGGGGCGCTTGGATAGTTTCAAAGAGGCGCAAATTTCGCTATGTTATAATTTTTATCCTTCCCGCATCCCACACATAGCAGGGTGAGCAAAACCTATTGTGTAGACTCCCAATTTTGCACTCTTGTGCCGAATCCTGGAGGCATTGCGTGTTAAATGACGGAACTCAACGTCATATATCTCATCGATTCATTATCATTCATCGGCACATTTATAATAAACAAAAATTACAGAACTATACATATGTTTGTCAGGAAAAACACCACATGCAAATATTGTTGTGTGAGAAAAAGATTAACAACAATCACAGTAACATTTGCCCTTACAACTAAAAGTGCATAAAAGTAAACTCAAAATTGCGAACAATGACAATGAAAAATTCAATATATTTTTATTATTATAAACGAGTTTACTCTTAATTTTACGAAGTCATTCCCAAAAATATTATTTTTTGCTTGAATATTCATTTTCTAGGACGACATAAACGAGTGACTGGTGAATTAGAGCCCAATACGGTTCTGTGAATTGGAGGCTGAAAAAATGTTTCAGGATTTCTAGGGCATTTATAGGGAACCTTAACTTAAAAAATTACAACAGGAAACATAAATCTAGTATTTCCCTTCTTTCAATTAACGATTGAATTTTAAAAGTAAATTTAATTTACCATTTATACTATGTTTATATGTAAGTATTTATATATTTAGAAAGATCTATCTAAATCAAAACTTTAAAATAAACGACTTAATTAAATCACTCCAAGCTACAAATAGCAACCCAGATACAAATAGCAACGACCCAATACGATTAGATCCTTTTAAATTATCTGATCCCGCAGTGTTCCGCTCGATCAAACTTTCAACTATGTACGTACGTAACTTGTTTTAGGTTTAAGCTTTTAATAGGGTTTTTGGAACTTTAGAAATTCCTTTATTCATATATTAATGTATACATAGTGAGGCCAGTCGCGGCGCAGGGGCACAAAGTGTGATTGTAATTTCGACTGGTTGTGGGTTCGATCCCCAGTCCGGTCCAATTAAATATTTATTTACATTTATATTTTCATTTCTTCGTTCTGGTGTCGAGGCAAAGCGCGACGCTAAGTTCCGCCACTCGCCCAGCAATGCCTCCAGAACTCGGCGGAAAGTTCAGAAAGGGAACGGGGTATATTAAAACTAGGTTCTGGTCTGTAGGAAGCTGATTTTATTTTTAAAGTATACATAGTAAACAATTATAAACACAATTTTTACATTGTAACGGAGTGTAATCGTAAAACGATGGTTGCGCTATTGCGTATTCAACTGTTACTTGGATAATGCTTGTTGTTAAAGTAGGGAATGGATATGTCTTAATGAGGAACGTAGTGCCTCCGCACTGTTCTCATTCGAAGAAATGAGTGTTTGAGATGGGATTGTGATTTGTGTGGGATACAGCTTGAAACTAAAGAAAAGGTAAGAATTTAATTTTACGTATTTTTACCCGTACTTGAAAGCATAAATCATAAGTATTACATTGGCTAAAACAAAAAGTTTACAAAACTATTACTGTAAACGTGACCGGTCGCTGGTTCGATTTCTACTCGCGGAAAGGAAATATGAATTATTTTAATTTTTTCGAGGCAAAATGCTACGTTCAGTTCCGCCATTCAACACGCAATTGCTCTAGAATTTGACGGAAAATAATGAACAAAAATGCCTCAACGGGAACGGAGTGTCTTAATAATAGGATTCCAGGTTCCCTCTGCCTATTCTGTTATATGCAAGATGTAGCATGAAGCAAAAAAAACGTAGACATTAGAAACGTAACATAAGACATAATTATTAATAATTTCCTGCTAACTTATTAATTAGTAGGAAATTATTGATAATTATTAAAAAAAAAATCAGCTTCACGCTGTATCCCGCACACAGCAGGGTAGGCAGAGGGAACATTATATATTTATCAATTGTATAAAAATAAAACAAAAAACTATGAAAAAATCAAAATTAATCAATAATGTGAGGCTTAAAATATATTATAGTCTCTTGGACGGTCAACAAATTATAATGTTGGCTTAAGATATTTGCATATTTGATTGAACGTTGGACAAACATTGTCGCATATTCCATCTCTGCATAATACAATAGGTACACTGGTACATAAATTATCAGTAAGATCGTAAGTATTAATAATTTAGGATCACAGTTCACAGGTTCAATTTCCATTTGATGAAAGATTTTTTAGCTTTCGTTCTTCTTATGACAAACGAAGAGTCGTTCTAACACTTGTGTTAAGGCAATTTCTTTATTGCATATTACATAAGTAGCGCAACTTCACGCTGCGCTTGTCAATGCCGAGAAATTAAAATAATTAATTCCCTTGATTTGGAATTGAACCTACGACTTTCATGATTATATTAAGAAGTTATCACAATGCGCCACTTGACCCCACACGTACAGTAAATTTAACTATTTGTAGTGTTGATGATGGAAGAATGAAAGTCTACTCACGTTTAGCACTGAGTTTAATCAACACCACTTTAAATGTATATACAGTGATAACACAAATGGTAAAATCACAATTAGACACGGTACAGTATATACAGGAAAGTCAACCACAAACATATATATATAACAGAACACGAAAGATACAAATTTGGAATAAAATACTAGATAATACAAAGGAACGTATGGAAAGCGCATCGAGTGGCAAGCAACGACTGTGATTATTAAATATGCCGTCGACAAGGGGGTAGGAGTAAATATTACTCCTCACCGGTTCAATCGACGGCAGCGAGCGCTTTTGTATAAATATACTAAATACGAATACTTGTTATAATAATTATATATAAATTCTATTAAGCGTATGTATGTATATAAATGATAAATAAATATATTACAATATTGAAATAGATAAATGACACACATTAAATAAACTATAAATATATATAATAGTTCCCTACATCACTCCCCTCCAGAGGCCGTGTCTACGGACGATAATAGTCAGGGAAACGTACATGTCTCCCTGACCGGGTAGTGTGTCTGAAGGGTGAGTGACATAGTTGTGTGTCTTTGTGTGTATCCGTGTGTGTGCTTGCGTGTGTATCGGTCTGAGTGCGTGAGTGTGTACTTGCTTGTGTGCTTGCGTGTGTGCTCGTATGTGTATTTGCGTGTGTGACAGAGAGATGGGGTGAGGTGTTATGAGACGTGTGGGAGTCGTGCAGTATATAGGCTGGCTTCAGGCGGTCTATTGAAACTGTCACGGATTTACCTTTTACGTCTATCTTGAAAACTTTTTTATCTCTTGTCAAGACTTTGTGTGGACCAGTGTACTGTTATATACAGGGTTTGAACCCTAACATGCAGCATTGCATTAGTTTAACGCTATGTATACATTATATCATTAATATAAAAGCACTCTTTGGGAGACGCGCGGCTAGTCTGCACACATTCTCCTATCTCCGCTGTATCTCCGCTGTATCATTGTGACTCGATCCTATTTTGTACTAAGTCTTATTTTAAATTGTGTTTTAATTATTGTGTTTTAATTTCTACCAAATAAATGTAGTGAAAAATAATAAAATCTTTTTTTTAAAAAGAACTCGGAACGGACCCATATAACAGTACGCAGCTTGCAGAGAACCCCGTAGCGCGTCTTCTCGGAGGAAGACATGGCTACAGGATTCTAGGTCTTTAAAAACAAATGTTTTTCTTTTCAAGTCGTGGTGCTGCGTAGGGACTGGTCGCACATTTTGGACAAAATGCTTCATCCGCGCTGAGAAATCGGTGATGTCAGTGGTGGGAGTAGCGACGTTATGCCCGAAAAATTCTCCGGGCTGTCGCAGTNTATAGTTTATTTAATGTGTGTCATTTATCTATTTCAATATTGTAATTTATTTATTTATCATTTATATACATAAATACGTTTAATAGAATTTATATATATAAATGATAAATAAATAAATTACAATATTGAAATAGATAAATGACACACATTAAATAAACTATAAATATATATAATAGTTCCCTACACTATTTAATAAACAATCTTGAATGTTACGGTTTCGTATTACAAAATGTATTTTCGTTTAGAGAAAAACAAATCCTTTGGTGATTTTCCCAATCTCTATTTAAAATTCAATCAGATCGAGTGATCAAAATCTCCTTCATATAATCCCTCAATCAATTTTAGTATTTTCTTATTCAATTTCAAGCGATGTTTGTGTAATCTTGTAATACTTTTTATACTTTTTTTTCTATTTTTTCCGCTTTGGTAGCTTTTTTTGCGATTTAAGATAAATATTTGTTAATATTAAAATATCCATCGTAGCGCGGTTAAACGCCATTTCTCTGGGTTTGGGATTTGGGTTACGGGATGGTTGTGTGTTTGATCCTCATTATCGAAACTAAATTGTTTTTATTTTGTTGCTTTCGTAAAGAAGGTGGCACTTTATGCCACCTCGAATCTCACCTTCTCACAAGCAATGTCTTAATTTTATTGTGAAAAATACAAAAACAAATCAAACAGAATTTATATAAAAAAAAGATTCAATAAGAAAAAAAACAGTAATGTTCACTTGACGGTTGGCTAATGAACGCAAATAGGTAAATATGCAAATATTGTACATCGTAATTCATAACGGGGAAATGTAAGTATAAATTGAGCTCGACGTTTCGTATTTTTTCCTTTTTTTTCTGCTAAATTTTGTAACGCCAAATAGTATAATATATATGAGGCCAGATGTGGTGCATTGGCACAAAAGAGCGACTGTAAACGTGACAAGCTGTGGGTTCGATTCCCATTCGAGGAAATTAAATATTTAATATTTTCATTACCACGTTCTGGTAACGAGGCAATATGTGGCGTAAATTCTGATGCGTCCAAAATTCGGCGGAAAGTGAGGAGTGGAAGTGCCTTAACGGGAACGGCGTGTGTTAACACTACGTTCTCAGGTTTTGCTAGCCACGCTTTGTATGGGATACAGCGTGAAGCTAGAATAACATATATAGTTGTGGATTAGATAATTGACGTATAGTCAATTTTCAAATTAAATTCATTTTCCCACTGGTACAAAGCTTAAAGTCTCAGTTACTTTACAAATTTATCTAAAATATATATTTATTTAAGGCAGTCGTGGCGCAGCGGCACGAAGTGTGACTGTAAAACCGACTGATTGTGGATTCGATCCCCACTCGAGTTAAATAATTCATCATTTACTTAAATTTATATTTCCATTTCTTCGCTCTGGTGTCGAGGTTAAGCGCGGCGTTGAGTTCTGCTGCTCAACATGCAATGCCTCCAGAATTCGGCAGAAAGTGGGGAACGATGTGTTTTAACACTAGGTTCCCTCTGCCTACTCTGCTGTGTGCGGGATACAGCGTGAGGTGGATTAATTTAGATTTTTTTTATATATATCTATTTTATAAGTTCAAATAGAAGTACTTCTTCGAACCCATACAATAACAAAATTGTTACGGCATCCTCAGTAAACGATTCCGATTTGCACTTGAAAATTTACCTTTACAAGCGAGTGTAAGTTTACTTTGCAGCCTCGACATGATTTTAATGAGACCACATACAGAGGAGCTTAAACTATAACTTTTAATCTACTTACACTATTAAAATATACTTATATTATTTTATTTGGCTTTGGCATAGTATTGACGAATGAAAAGATTTAAACGCTAAATATATTCTTTTATAAAAAGAATTGTACCTGTACATTAAATATATATTATATGAAAAACCAAGCAGAGCATTACATGAACGCGCTACAACGTAACACATCTGATGATAAGTGCGATGCTCGTGCACTCGATTAGGGGGACACAGTCCCTCCAGTGGGAACTATTATAATCTATTCTTCGCTCTAGTAACAACACAAAGTATATCATGTAACCCATGCCAGTAAAGCTGCGAGTGGAAAACTAGCTTAAGAATCAATTGCAACCTTTTTCTAAAATCTATAAAAAAGTAAAAGTGAACATTTCCACATAAGGTGTCCTATAAAAAAATCCAAATAATATTTCCTACACTTTAAATACCTGTAAAATTAATAAATTTCTTAATGAAACGAAGTCATAAAAATGTTAGCTTCATTAAAAATTAATTAAAATGTTTTAAGACGTTCCCGATATCGTAATTATGCTGAAGTAACAGTAACTCGTTACGCCTATGGAGCTTTGCAAATTGGATTGAGTAAAGACAGAAGTAATTAAAATTTTAATCCAAATAAAATATTCCTTTGACAAACGTAATATTCTTGAGGGTTTAAGGATGTTGTTAGAGATATAGGTTCACTTTGTGTGCCTATTACGTAGGTTTAATAAGCGCAATTAGTTCTTTATCATTTATTCGTTCAATATTTAGAGAGAGTGTTTTATTGCTAGGTTCCCAGGTTCCCGGCACAGGTAAAAATTAGTATATTACATTAATTTATTAATTTTTTTAAGCTGAATTCTACATATATCTCCTCTACTTGTAGCACTTGGTTAGCTTTTGCGATGACGGAGCGAATAAAACAAAAATAAAAAACATGCTCTTATTCCCTCCATCATCACAAAAGCTAAGCAAGTGTTACAAGTGTAATAGAATGTGATCAGATAAAAAAAATGGGTCTAAGTTTTGGTGATTTACTATAGACCTCTAAAAAGTTTCACAATTTTAGATCCTGGCTCCTGTATCAGACTAGCTCGATTTTATTATGTATTCCACATATCGCAGGAGAGCAGAGGGAATTTGGGAACCTATTGTTATGACTATCCATTTCCATTCTTTCGAACTTAAAACTTCGAAATGTAACGATCCATATTATAAATAAAATGTGTATATAATTAATGAATATAATTAATTTAAAAAAATATATGAAAATATTAAAAGTATAATCTATAATATAATTTAATTTATAGCTTACGATACAATCTTATAATATAAATAATAGTTTGATTAAGTTCTCTAATTACGCGTTTCATTCACAAGTAATATTAAAGTAATCTTAATATATTATAACATAGGTAAACTAATATAAAATATATTTTATACTAGCTGACCCGGCAAACTTCGTACTGCCTTAATCGATAAATAAAAAACCTATTTTTTTATTATTTGAAGTAACAAAAGAAAGTTTAAAAATAATGCATATTTAATGTTTTAAATGAAACTATTTTAAACGGATGAATCTCTGGTATGGTGACTTCAAAGATTTTATGAGTTGGTCCCAGGTGGTAGAAAGTTTCCAACCATCCTTTCTATTGAAATTAGGATGTTTTTGTATTTTAATAGCCTCGCGGATCATTCTAGGAATGTATCTGTGTTCCTTAGCGAGGATTTGGAAATTATCAGACCTTATGTACTGGCTGGGTTTATCTACAGTGTTGCCGCACACAGCTGACTTCGATACATGCCCATTCTTGATATTGGAGATATGTTCTTTCACCCTAACACCAATGCTTCTCTTTGTTTGACCGATGTATGATAAGCCACAGTCACAATCTAGTTTGTATACACCTGCACAATGTAAAGGAATACTACTTTTCACTGGTCTCAAGAATTGGCTCACTTTCTTGTTAGGCTTCAATATGGTTATTATGGAAGCTCTTCTTAAGATATTGCTTCATCCTTTACATACGAGTATGGTAGAAGTGCCGGCCCGATCCAGTGTTATTTTAATGTTTACTAAATTGTTGTTCTGATGAAGTAACATTTGTAATTCTTGGACAATCGTTCTCGGCAAGTAATTATTTGCGATATATATTTTAATACAAACTTTAATATTATAAAAACTATTAAGCTATACTACCTAATTATTAAGCTATACAACTATTGAAAGTGGGTATGAAATTGTCCTGTATAATATGTGTTGCGCCAAACGATGTCATCTGGATATAGCTCACTCATTGGAGAACGCAATTCTGACATAGCAATACGGCTATTGCGGTAGTACGTGAGATAGCTCTTCGCACATTTGATTGACTACGACGGCCTAAGTCAAATCGTCTTCTTCTCGGCATCGTAAATTGTAATTAATTAAATTGAAAAATGTTCCCGTGAACTAAGTGGTAAAATGTCATTATCACAAAATAAAAATAATACGGAAAATAACCAACAAAGAAAAATAATACGGAACTTGAAATATCACTATCCCAAAGGATCACCGAAGTAAAGAAAGTTCTCGCGCACGTAGTGGTAACGTCGGTTACCACCCAAGTGTCGACTTACAAAGGTAAAATGATGCACTCTCTGTCCTAAGAGGAATCGATCGACATTAGGATGATTTGAATTTCAATTTATATTTATTCGTTTTCAAATGTGAAATATTATGATTGCGTTCATAAATTTAACTTGTAACAAAACTTAAGATTTATCAAATTACATAAAAATAATCTGTAAACCTAAATTAAATATAGTTTTCACCTCCTGAGAATTAATACTCGCATGTACTTAGAAAGATATAACTATTCTTATTAGTTATTCATTTTTAACTATTCTTTCAATTTTAATTTGATTTTTGAACGACGAGACGAACATCAAATGTTTGACGTAATTTTTTTTTAATATTTTAAAATGTACACTCTTCTGATGGTGGGATAAGAATTCAAGTTATCGGTGGCTAGGGCTCCAGGGAGAGGAACCTCCTCACAACACGCACCGTCTCAAGCAAAACTGCTTTCTGCATCCGGTTCTTCATCCAACAGCTAAGCGATAAGCTCTTAAGATGTTGGTCCAGGCTTTTTTTCCTTTTTAAATAATGATTGTGTATTATAATTAAAAAAATAATAATAACATAATTTATATTTTTAATATTGCAAAATACAATGTTGGCTTATTATGTTAATGTCAACGTCAAAGTTAAAGAAGAGGAAAGAAAGAGAGGGAGATGGCGGAGGCGTCTGGTGATGGATGTGCAAAATTGTTTAAAGAAGTTTTAATTATATATTTAAATTTTTGCCAGACGATAATTCTTAGTAATTAATTATCTTTGGGTAGCGGAAATTTGTAAAAATCTACAGAGATGCTAACAACATAAATAAGTTATAACAAGCGTAGCTTGATGAGCACGAATGGCTTAGTGGGCAGAGCATCTGGTCGGTTTCCAGGAGGCGCGGGTTCGAGTCCCGCTACGTTCAAAATTTTTATAATATTATTTCGTTAACTTTATCTGTAAATCAATCGACTGAACGTTCCAACCATTAATTCAATATCCGCGATATCTATCAGTAATTACAAGGAGATGGATTATTTTTAACTTTAAAAGCTCTTTGCGAAGCTAATGCATTTGTCGACTGAATTTACTTTAGAGAAAAACTTAAAATATAAGTTTCTTTTTAAATTAACGCTGTATCAAAACGCTGTTCTTATTAAGACTTCAACACTTCCGTTTAAAACTTTCTGGTGAATTCAGGAGGCCTGATGTGCGTGTCCGTCTCATATTAAATATTTCATTGCTCCGAGTGGGTATCGAACCCACAACCATCTCGTTTACAGTCGCACGTGCCCCCTCGTGCCCCTGTGTCACGACGGCTTTGTCCGGCCATTACTATAATAGATGAATATTGTATACTAATGATAAATTACTAAGTTACCTAGTTCCAATAAGTGCAAAAAACGCATGCCAATAATATATCTCCTTATACACTTAAATCGAAATTTTGTGTTTATAGAAATAAATAACAGTATCAATTTCATTTATTTACATAAAATATTTTAAGATACATTAAAGACAAAGGAAAATCCACTTGGGAGATAAGTTTTATATTTCCGTTCTAAAGCTTTGTATCTGGAAGATTTTTTAAATTCTATTTTATTTTACTAGAAAAGCGGCAAATCATCTGACTGTAAACCCAATAGTAGTGGGTTCGACGAAGAGTGGCGTCGTTATATTTCGCCACTCAACACACAATACCCTGAAAAATTAGCGGAAAGTAGAGAATAAAGTGTCTTGTCACTAGATTTACCGTCTCCCCTGTTATAAACATATTTAGTACAAGGACAATATACTTCCCACTTTCCACCTATTTTTTTCGAGACATTACGTTCTGAGTGGCTTGCTTAGTACTCTTTACTAACAAAAGAATTTTAAGATAATAGGCTTTTAGGATTCTACAATATCAAAGTACTTAATTGGACCGTGCACAAAATAATCATGTCTACATTTAGAGGCTGTCCCACTGTGGCCCACGGTACTTGCACATTTCTATATGGAATCAAAAACCACACGTTAAAAAAGAATAAAATTTCAAGAAAAGCTATTTATATTATTCTTATATCACTACAAAACTTTGAAACTGTTGTAATTTTAAAGTACTATCATGACTGATTTAATATCAAAGTTCGTCCAGAGACACGAGATGGTCGTTTGTCCTAGGATAAGAAACAAATCTTTTTGTTTTAAAGGAAACTTTTAAGAAAGTAAGAAGGAAGGCATTTATTGCACTAAAAGCTTCACCCGAACTAACTTTAAAATGGATTTTCAACTTTGTCCGTTGCATTTAGTGGATGTTGTTACACCGTTGTGTATTATTTTGTTGTTTTTTTTTCATTCTTATCATTTTCTTTACCCTGGTAAGAAGAAAAAGCATG
>JAAIXJ010000084.1:685195-844393 GCA_013403705.1 Heliconius hermathena | reverse complement strand
TATATATATATATATATAGGGTTACAGCATGCTAAAAAAATACAAAGAAAAAAAATATCTCTATCAGGAACTTTGAACCTAGCAGTGAAATAATAGCCTGAAATAATGAGACATTATAATTTCAACTCGAAACATAAAAAATCCAATTAAATTAAAAATTTACAAAGCACTCTATAATGAAATAGCTCTATAATAAATTATTCCACTTTGTCATTATTAATCTAATTTAATTCGACGCTCACTGATTTGGTATTTGGCCTTTTAATTAAAATTTTGTATATATGTTATTTTCATACGTAATCAGATTTCGCTACATTATATTGCTATTGTGGAAGAATATTTATATATTAATATTATAAAAGTAAACGCCTTTGTTTAGTTGAACGTGCTAATCTCAGGTACTAATGGGTTGAATCAAAAACTTCTTTTTATTTTGATAGTCCATGTCTCGAGGAAGGACAAAGGCCTCGGGCACTTGGAATAGTTATTATCACTTGACTACGCGGGCAAACTAGTAATTTTGTACTCAGTAATTAATTAGATGCTTAGCTATCGGTTAAAATTCGAGTATTTCTATCAATTTATCTCAAAGGAGTTGATTTTTTATTTTGATTTGCTTGTTATTTTTTATATATAGTAGTTATTTTTTTATATTTTCACAGTATTTAAGTTAAAATTATGAACCATAATAAAGACATTTTAGTTTATTTCCAAAGCAAAATAGACGGATTGAAAGTATAATATAATTTGGATAGTATCAGAATTAATTGGCCCGCATTCCCTAATGTCTCACAAGAAATCAAAAGAACTTATAAATAACACCACTAAGCTAATAGGCCAAAAAATCCTTCTACTGTGTCATAGACAGATAAAATAGATATAAAAGTTCAGTAGTAAATCTTTAGAAGCTATATTTAAAATATTACACGTTAGTGTAACACTAAAGTATGATATAAAGAAGCAAAATCTCTTTGAAAGTAAGCTCTTAATCTTATTGTTCTATACTGTTTTCTTATCTCCTTATACTGTTGTGACTTAGCATGTCGATACGAGGTTGTTTTATATTACAGAGAAAGAAGTTTAACTTTTAATATATTATAAATCTTTTATTTCCTTTATCAATACGAGATTGTTTTCAATTATAGAATAAAAAGCTTAAATTTAAATTCTTTTATTTGCATTATACATACTTGTATATTGTTTTGTATTTTTCCTTTCCGTCTGTCTGTGACCAGGCTATATCTCATGAACTGTGATAGTTAAGCAGTTGAAATTTTCACAGAATAATGTATTTCGATTGGAGATTATGATATAAAACACCTAAAAACAAAATAAAATATATATTTAAGGAAGCTCCCATATAATAAACGTGACTTTTTTACTATTTTTATAAGTAATGGTTGGTTTTTATAAGTAATTTTTGCCGTGTGTTCCCGGCCTAGAATAGCATCACCTTGGTACTGATGGTGTTGTTAAACGTGACTAAAGTACGGGTGGGAGAGTCACGTCGCTAGCAATGGCAACACGCATGGGCAGACTGGACTACCCCCGGCACTTAAAACTTTTATTAAGTAGTGGTCTTATGCCACTGCGTTTTGCGTCAGGTAATGCCTGGCTTCGATGCACAACCACACCCCACCCCACCCCACCCTTCCCTGAGTCTTCAAAAGGAGGAGGAGGGAGGAATTGAGTTTCTGTCGTCCTGCCAATTTTAAAGGTCGGGACTTTTCAACTCTCTAACTCCGTGTTGACTCGGACGACCATTTCTGAGAGCAATGCAGAAACGGATAGGCTCATGGAGCACATGCAATCGGTTATCGACAATATGCTCTCACAGATGCCCTCCGCTGAATGATACTTGACTTGAATGATTTTAATGCACACAAAGCCAGTTGTCATCAGTTGCCATCCAGGCTTGGATCACGACCACCGACCACGCCAGGAGTGCTGTATTCGACCTTGTTATAGTGAATCGGTTGTCCCAATTGGTTGAGTCTTCTACGTGACGTCTGGACGTGGACAACCTTAATATCTCGTTATTGGTTCTTCTGCTGACTCCACATCCAGAACAATACCAGGCTGTCGCCCATGCCCCTTTAGGATCTTCAGACCACTGCGAAGAGACCGCTAACAGCTAGTACTATATAAATATTTTTTTATAGCAGAGTAGGCTGAGAGAACCTATGAACCAAGTGTTAGGACACTCCGTTCCCCATTAAGATACTTCCATTCGCCGCTTTCCGCGGACTTTTTAAGGCATCGTATGTGAGCTAAGAGATTGCTTCTAAAGGTATTAATGGCGAAACTCAATGACGCACTTTGCCTCGTCACCAGAGCAAAGAAATGAACATATTAATTATTTCATTCCCTCTAGTGGAAATTGAACCCACAACTCCTGATGCCCCTGTCCTGTCTTGTTGTGCACCTGCACCCCGATGGCCTTAAAAATAAAAACATTACAGATATATTCTATCATAGTGTAGCCATTTCCGCTATCATTCGTAAGATGAGCAAAATCCAGAGGGACTGAGTTAATTTTTCATATTTGTACTTGTGAACCGAAACACGTATGCAATTTCCTTTTCAATTACTTTCAACTTTTCAATGTGGTTCTGAAATATCGTGAAATGGGGCCTTCAGTTGGAACTTGTAGTTTAAATTAATGTTATATATTGAAAATTATTTTTATTATTAAATATTATAAAAAAATATATTTTTGTAAATATTTAGTATTTCATTTTAATATAATATAATATTATATATTTAAGAAATTTAAAGATTTAGAAATAATTATTTATAAATTTTTCATTGTGAATGGCGTATTGTTATGCAATTGTGAGGTAGCATTACTTACTAAGTTGTAATGTGAAATGTATTAACTTATACGACATTGTGGCGCAGTTGAGACGTTTCTGAGATATTGTGACCGTGGATTCAAATTTTACTTCAGAGTTTTTTTCCTATTTATAAAAAACTATATTAATGGAAGAGAGTGTCTTAACACTAAGTGCTCGGTTTCCTCTGCCTATTCTGCTATGTGCGGGATGCAGCCTGTAGATTAAAGAATTCTATAAAATATATGTTTTACACTTTGCTCCTACAGGAGAAAAGGGATGCTCAAATGTAAAATATACCTGGGGTGCCAGACTCAGGCACTGGCTCGAGCTTTTCATCACCACACAACATCATCACCACACGTAGAATCCATGAAAATCTAAGAAACTTCTCTTAGACGCTAGATTCAACTAAATGGTACCTAATAATACAGTCATAGCGCAGCGGCACGGAGTGTGACTGTAAAACCGATTGGTTGTGGGTTCGATCCCCACTCGAGGAGATGAAATATTTACTTAAATTTATATTTCCATTTCTTCGCTCTGGTGTCGAGGCTAAGTGCGGTGTTGAGTTCTGCCACTCAACACGCAATGCCTGCAGAATTCGGCAGAAAGTGGGGAACGGAGTGTCTTAACACTAGGTTCCCTCTGCCTACCCTGATGTGTGCGGGATACAGCGTGAAAGCTGACTTAATAAAAAAAGTATATTTACATTTTTTTCTGTCGGGGAAACGTATTTTATTCAACATTAATTTTCAAGAGAAACAGTTAATATATTATATTTTATCTTATAACTGAAAAATCCCAAAATATCTCCAATACTCGTGACACACCAATTAACTATTAAATTGAAATTAAATTCCAGTGATTGGTCCGTTACTGAAACCTAAAAAAGCGGTACCTATTCAGGTCACCACAGAGGAACAAAAGAATCGATGTCATGCTGAAACTTATTTGATAACAATAGCAGTTTTATTATTTATCAGCTTGTGTCAAAGTTTTTAAAAGGCTTTGGTTGTAAAATATTTTTAAACTGATAATTGACTACATTTATTTATTTTTTTATTTGCTACACTGTAGGGTACAGCGTTAGTTGAAAAAAGAAGACTAGGGTACACTTACAGTGGTATAAAGGTATGATTGTAAGCGCGACGGTTGCGTGTGCGATTCCCACTCGGAGAGATGAAATATTTAATATTTTAATTTTTTCTCTCTGGTAGCAAGAATGAAATTATAGGCTATTAGGCATATATAGTTGCGGGTTCATATTCCATTTTCGAGATTAATGTTAAAAAAAATATGTTTCTACTACATAAAAATATATATATAAAAACATACTTTATGTAGATATTTTTAATATCGAATTAGTACGTAAAATAAAAAACGCTTTCACAGGCTTTTATTTAACTTACCGTGTCAGTATGTATTTTAGTGTATGTGAAATCTTGCAAGCTCAATTTGACCCACCTCCCAGTGTCCGATTGAGCTGAAATTTCGATTATGACTTCAGTTCTGATGAGGATGAAACGACATAAAGTCAATATTGTTGTTTATCAAAAATGGCAACCGTAACAAAATGCCCGATTACAAATTTTTGCACAGTGTCTTATTATGAGTATTAAATGAAAGGGATTGATTTGTAAAAATATAATACACTATGAAAAACCATCTAGATAGCTTTTTTTTAAAACGATTTATTTAATAATTACTTATATTTTTATTATATCCTATGCTTACGTTTATAATAAGACAGTTATTTAATTATTTCGTAGACACAAATTAAATTATTACATTAAAATTTTTTATTATTATTTTAATTATTTCGTCAGGCTCCTAATGGACCCAAAGTTCTTGAAGCTTCGGCTTCAGGTAAAACTTTTTTAAAACGAATTGAGCAGTAATGGAACTTCATAATCATATTAATAGCAGATGTTGAGATGAAAATATTAAATTTGTTTCATTGAAATATTAAAGCTTACAAAACTGAAGGCTAGTCTTATAAACAACGACAGCGATACATGGTCTAAATACTCGGAATATACATATCATATTTAATATAGTAAGATTGTAGTTACCCAGCGGCATTGTAAATTGAAATTGGGATGGTCGTAGGATCGATTTTCAAATAAAAAATCAACACACGGAAAGTGGAAAATGGAGTGTCGTAACACTAAGCGGAATATAGCCTGAGGCTAACAAAAAAAATAAAACTAGCTTTAAGGAATAATTGTACCAAATATAACTGATATTAAATTTTGAATAAGTAAGGTTCAAACTTGGGGGAATTAATTTATTTTACTTACCCACTCTGGAAAGACAAAGCGAGCAACATAATATAAAATATCTCGAATTCGGGCAGAAAGCTAACAATTGAGTGTCTTGACATGCGTGTAGTATGACTTTAATTATTTTTATGGATAAATAGACATAAAAAAAAAATCAGCTTCACGCTGTATCCCGCACACAGCAGGGTAGGCAGAGGGAACCTAGTGTTAAGACACTCCGTTCCCCACTTTCTGCCGAATTCTGGAGGCATTGCGTGTTGAGTGGCAGAACTCAACGCCGCGCTTAACCTCGACACCAGAGCGAAGAAATGGAAATATAAATTTAAGTAAATATTTCATCTCCTCGAGTGGGGATCGAACCCACAACCAGTCGGTTTTGCAGTCACACCTCGTGCCGCTGCGCCACGACCGGCCTCAATAGACATACTTATAATATATTGTATTTTCTTTAACTAACATTACAAAAATCTATTATTCCCCTGAGAAGGGATCACATCCACAACCATTATGCTTATAATGAATCTTACTGCCCCACGTGTTTTGAAAATGAAGCATAGGCACAGGAAGTCGTATTCTAGGATACTATGTTTCCCACTTTCCGCCCAATTTTCGAGATATTGTATTGAATAGCGGAACTCAACGTCGCGCTTTAAAGAATGACATATTATTAGATAATAATTTATTCCATTAAACCCGTCAGATAACCTTCAGCGAATGAAAATGTAATCTTTTATTATATTAAATAAACAGCTTATTCAAACAATGGACTCTAATACCACTTTGTAGGTTCAATCGCCTCTGTAGTGTTCCTGGAAGGACGCCAAAATGAAACATTGAGAAAGATAATATTTAACAAATTATAATAAATTTCCGAGTTCTCTCTGAAATTCGTTAATTGGTTATTATAAAAATATTGGGAACATATTTCGAATAAGTTGAAAAATTGTAATAATTTTCTTGAAAAGTATTATTATACTTGTGTATTTACGTTCAAGAATATTGACATAGAATGTCTTATATTTCATTAAGCCTTCTTTATAACACTTTACTTCACTGTGACAATTTCCTCGCTTAAAGCAGGTTAGCCCTCTGCCTAACGGGAACGGAGTGTCTTAGCACTAAATTGCCTCTGGAATTTAATGCTAACTCCGTTCCTTTAAATATAGTAGTAGGTCTACCGTTTACATTATACATAATATATACGAAATTACAAAAATAGATAATCTACCATCAGAATTATCGTAACATCCCCAAAATCAGGGGCAAAATATTAAAATAGATAGATGACGCCAGCCGCAGGTGCACTTATTTAGCCCTACTTTAATAGCACTGTACGTTCAATTTCAAATTTAATTCGCATGAGCGGATCGAGCTGGGGGCTGAATGGTTATTATGTTCGCGATTTGTGCGAAATCTAAGCGAAATTGGCTCACCGAAACACCTATTGGCCGGGTAATTCGGTTATCTATACATTACATATGCTGTAAATTGGAATTTTGGGAAATATCAACTGAATTGAAATAAATTGATATTTATAGGTGTCGGGTATTATATGAATATTACGGTACTGGTTTTGGTTTTATTAGTCTTGGAGCTATTAATTTATGACACGAATAGAATGGTAGATACAAATGTGGTATCTTGATACATTATATATTATTTTTTCTTTGCAAATAGCAGAGTAGGCAGAGGAAACCTGAGTATCTAGTGACAAGACACTCCGTTCCCATTAAGATGAGCATCTTCCATTCCGTTCCCCACTTTCCGCCGAATTCTGAAGTCATAGCGTGTTGAGTGGCAGAACTCAATAGCGTGATTTGTCTCGCGACCAGAGCGAGGAAATAGAAAAAATATATATATTTCCTCTAGTGGGTATCGAACCCACACCCTATTGCGTTTATATTTCATACGTTTAGTACGTATGAAATATAAACGCAATAGGGTCTGATGTTTGAAAATAGTATAAATTTTATCTTTTTGAAGATTTTTAAAAAGAATTATTAATTGCCTATTTGATGTCAAAATTAAGCATTTTGCCAAACTAAGTCAAGAAAATTTAAGTATTCTAAAAAATTTAATTTAAAATTACCCTCTGACTAATAAGCGATAGCAGAAGATGTTAAATCATTTCTTAATAAATTTAATAACTTATATTATTCATCATACTAAGATGCGTCTATAAATTAATTTAAATCACCGCCCAATTTTATCACCTACCTTTGGTTAGTTCATTTCAATGGATTTAAATCGCTAAATGAGCTAGATCTGATTTATGCACACATTTATTATTATTAAGCACTTATGTAGTTATATTATTACGTCTATTGTTCATAGTTAGGTGGAAATTTAAACTATACCTATAACTATACATAAAGGTCCCCTTTATTAATGTAATAAAACCCAAAACAATAATTTTTAATTTTTTTGTCTGTTAGTCTGTGCGTTTGTTCATGGTAATCTCAGAATCGGCTCAACCTATTTAAATGCAGTTTTCACTATTGAATTCTGGCAAGCTTCCCATAACATATAGGGTATGTTTTATTAGAATCGGTTCATAAATAAAAAAAAGTTATATTTATGAACCGATTCTATAACAGTTGTTTTATTGAACTGGCTTAGCTTTTAATTTTTATGATGAAAGAAACAACAAGATTTTAAGATTTCGGATCGAGAACGGACTTAAAGCAGGAAAAACTGCGCCTGCCGTGCACTTACCGTCTACCTAAATACCATATTTTTTAAATTACTTAATGGCCGTCATGGCGCAGTTGCAAAAGCGTTTGGCTTTAAACGAGACGGTTGTGGGTTCAGTTCCCAGTAGGGAAAATGAATTATAATTTATTAATGTTTTCATTTCTTTGCTATGGTAATAGGGCAAAGAGTGACGTTGACTTCGTTCACTATATTGAGTGGCTTAACTCTTTCAAAATTCTTTTTGAATCTTTCGAAATTGCGCGGAAACTGAGTAAAGCAGTGTCTTAACACTAGATTTCCTCTACATACTCTGCTATATGCAAGATATTAGATATAGCGTAAAGCTGTAAAAAAACTTAAATTACTGTTTACCTATTACATCTATACATACTCGTATATGTATCAATAAAATTGAAGGGTCTGTCTGTGATATCAACATAACTGTGTTTTCTCAGGTACGTATAGTTATTTACATGATACCAAAACACAAATAAACACTCTTAACATTTCTGTCTGTATGTCTGTCTGTTTATCCGGGCTAACCTCCGGACTCGCTGAACCGATTATTATGGGACTAACACTGAAGGATAGAGGGGGTTGTAGAGCAACCAAACTAAAATAATTAATCCATTTTTGGGTTCTGTACCTCTTATTGTCCGTCTATCCGTCTGTCAATACCATTCTACTGATAACGCGTTAAGGTATCAATCTGAAATTATTATGAGATATTCAGGTTAACAATTCCTGGGAGCACAATGCCTCAAGAAGTGTTTTAATGGGATAGGTTCCCAGGCTCCCTCTGCTTACCCTGCTATATGTGGGATACAGCGTGAAGCAAAAATGAATATATCGTGTACACCATAAATAATATTTTGATTTTAAATTGAGATTGGTACACTACTACTGTAAATTAACGTATAGATATGCAGCAGTAACTAAATTGCTTCAATTTGATTAATAATTACTTTCAGTTAAAGAACAATAAAGTCACCAAAAACAAGATTAATCATATCCAAATGGAAAGAGACCACAAAAAATATTCTTTTGTTTAGCGAAGTCATATATCAAAACGTCAGTACCAATATGACCCGCGTTACCCGACTGTCAATAACATAACATAGCTCTTGCGTACGGTGTACCGTATTACTTTCAGCTCACTATCTCGTCTCATCATTTTATATCTATTATTTTTTTTAAACTCCACGCTGTATTTCGTATATATGTATTATATATAACAGGCAAAGGTAGCTGAAAGTTCTCTGTTTCTCGCTTTCCGTTCATTTTCGAAACATTGAATATTGAGGGGCGGAAATCTATGATATATCATTTTGTGTCAAAAATGAGATGTTTTTTATTAAGTTTTCTTTTTTTACTACATAAAAACTTTTTTTACTACTTTAAAAGAAAAAGATTACGATGTTATTTAAAAAAAACGCAATTTTAAGAATAAGGATTCTTGATACTAACAACATAATATTTCTCTTTCATCTGTTCCTCTAAGTATGCATAGTTCTGAAATTATTTTGTTTCTGGATATTTAATTTGTTTATTTATTCATATTTTAATAAGTAACTATTGACAAAAAATATTATAGCAGTGAAAGAATTTGAGTGTCATAGCACAGGGGCACAAGGATGCGACTGTAGTCGCGACGGTCGTGGGTGCGATTATCACTCGGGTGTATGCTATATTTAATATATTAATTTCTTCGCTCTGGTAACAAGGCAAAACGCGGCGTTGAGTTCTGCCATTCAAAACGCAATACAGCAAGAATTCGGTGGTTAGAGCGAAATTGAGTGTCTTAACACTAGGCTCCCTCTGCCTAACTTTGCTATATATATTGCGTGAGGCTGAAAAACATGAAATATCATCGAAACAATATTAACACTATAAAATACCTTTCATAATTCGTGTCCAATTCATCCGCCATAATGAAATTCAAATATGGAACTCAGTATTGCAATCAATACGTAATAAACTTTCAAATAAAGATATAACAGATGGCGCGGCGAGTCGGATAAATTATTCATGAATCTGATTATATTGGAATAAACAAAGCTTTTATGGCTCGAAATGGAATTTTGTATCAGTTAACAGTTGCGGGGAAGTTGGAATTTAAGAATTCAAACTGTATTATCGTATTTTGTAATAAAGTTGTGGCAATTTTTTTTGTCACAAAATGATATATTGATTAATTTAGTTAAGTATAATTTCAAATACTTTATTAGTTTATTACACAAAATATGACAACCAGAGGAGTCTATTTTTGCCTTCAAAAGAAAAGTGTTTATTTATTTAAAAACAAAAGCTTTTTGTCTGGCTAAACTACACAATATATAAAAATAATATTATAATTTGTCATCGTAATTAATAGAGTATTTATTTAGGCATACTATCATACATTAAATATCATAATATTAGTTTAATAAATTAATTTTCTTTACCACTCAACGTTGTATATCTCTATTTACCTACTACTATAATACTACACATAGTTTCAGTCATGTAGCGGACAGATAGCCTTCTCCCTCAGTATCTTCCCACAACCTTGGCCAGATTGTCTACCTGGTCTGATCCAGGAAAGGCTAGGGGACTTGCCCACTGATGGTGGTCCGGTTCGTGGTTTCCATTCGATATTTGTTCATCTAGTTGTTTTCCCTGCTCTCTGCCACGTCAGCTCAACAATTCTTCTAAAATAATAATTTTAATATATAATACAAAAAAAAATGCCTGAAATATTATTTAAAAAGAAACTGGTCAAGTACGAATCGGCCTCGCCAACCGAGGTTTTTATACCTATTTTATAAGTTTATATTACAGAAAGTACAATTTAATTTATAAAATACAATTTAATAATAAATTGTAGGTCTATGGGATATACCCTGTAGGTGTTGATTATAAGTTCTCATTTAATGCAAAATTTTATAATATAAGATCCACTAAAAGCACCCTCTTGGTTCTGATTACGCGACACATTTCAATCAAAACGATGCATAAATACAAAATCTCATGAAAGTGTTGACTTATAAGAATACGAAGACTTCAGATCACAGATCTGAATACTTGATATTAACTTCTACTCGACACCTCCAAGTCATCTCGAAATAAATAGCCTTCACAGACGGATAAAAAGGGAACCTATAAGGATTCCGTTTTTTTCTTTTGGGTTACGGAACTCTTATAATAAGAAATTAACAAACGAAACAATCCCCTCCTATACGTAAAACTATTAAAACAACCGGATAGAAATTCAAAGAAAATTCTTGGCGGATTTTCAGCACTAGTATTCTATTAAGTTTTAATTTTTGGCCATGCAAAGTTGAAACTCAATTTCAGGCAAATGTTAACATCTACGGTATGTGCGCCGACGCGCCATGTGCCAGTTCGAGCGGTGATAAAAAGTAATTGCAGTATCGTTACATTGGTTCCATAACCTTGGTTATGTTTAAGAATTTTAACTTAAATAAGGATGTTTTTGATTAAAATGTTCGTTTTATTTTAATTGTTTATTGGCAACTTTTATTCAGCAACACGCTGTATCTCGCATGTGGCAGGGTTCGTAGAGGGAGCCTAGTGTTATGTCACTCTGTTCTCGGCTTTCCGCTGAAGTCTCAATACATTGCGTGTTAAGTGGCTGAACTCAAAACCGCGCTATGCATCGCAATCAGAGCGAAAAAATGAAAAAAATAATTATTTCATATCCCCGTGTGGGAATTGAACCGACAACTTGTCACGTACGTTACACTCACACGGATCTGTATTTTTTTTATTAAAACAAAAGGCAAACTTGACTTAGTAGTCGCGGCGCCTCACAGTGGGGTGACGTAAATAATTTAAATATAATCATTTTTCTCAATGGAGATCGAACCTACAAAGAAAGCGTTTACAGACAAGTAAATATATAAGATATATTTGATCTACCTAGATAAAATACAACGTGAACTTAAAACAACAAATTACTTTTTTAAATGGCCACGTTAACAAACAATATTATACAGTTTATTTTTAATACAAACAAAAATAAAAAAGGATCTCGCAAAAAGTACAGTAAAGTCAGCAAAAAAATTTAACAAATCACGTGATATCTCCCACAGAAATATAATATTATATTATATTGTAATAAGCGTTCCCCATTTCTAATTTCGTTGCGTTGGCATATTACGACGAGGGTTTCTTTATAAATTTTTCGTGACAGCCTTCGCTTGCTGTGTATCAAGTTTTGGTGAATAAATCAAAATGTTCTTTGCTTCACCCTTTTGTGTTTTCAACAGAAAAAGGAAGAGTCAGTAATGGCAATGATAAGACTGTTCTGTAAAATTTTACACCGTAAAATCGAATTTTAGGAAAAACGAATTGTGAAAATTTTGTAATTATATAATATTTTTATTAATTTTACTCGTATTTTAACTCGTATTCTCAATCTATTTTAAGAATGGTAGTGAATGAGAACTTACCAAAGGGCTAACTACAGCTTTAAGTGAAAATTTCATTAGGATGATTTTTATTATTAAGGAGGTCATACTAGAGTTCTAAACGTTTAATTTAAAAAAAAAAATCTTTTCTTGATTTCGAAGTGTCCTCTCTCTCTCTCTCTTATCTTTTTTTTATATTGCCTAGCATGGAAGATGTGTGTAGATATTCAAAATTTAGATACTTTTATTTTTTTAAGCATGTACCTCTACAAACTATAAGCATTACAATAGATGCAAAAATCAAGCATTATACTATAAACGTCCATGTCTTTACTTATCCAACATATGTATCTATTTGTCAAACAATATTTTTATGTACAAAATCTGAAAATGTTACTTCAAGAGGAGAAAAAACATCCGAGAAAATGTAAAGTCACTTCTCGTGGATGTGCTCGAGGCGTGATTTTAAACCAAACTTCAAAAATGCAGTGAAAAATAGAAACGACGCTTTACTTGAATAGTGCAAAGCTAAAGTGACAATAACAATAAATAATGTATTTAGATGAAACATAGTTTGTGAGGTAAATAATGGAATATTAATTAATTTACTATTAATATATTATACCTAAAAGCACTGCGTTGAGTTCCGCCACTCAATAAGCGCATTGCTTATATCAAAAATAATGTCAAGAAAATGAAAATAGCTCATTTCTAGAGTGGGAATTGAATCTGTCATGTTTACAGTCAGACGCTCTAACTCTGCGCGACGCCGGCCTTGAACATAAAATAGACAACATAGTGACTAAACATTATATTCTTCATGCCTATTATTACACATGGAATATACGCAAAAATAAAAATAAATGAAATACTTTACAAGCATTCTGGAGGCATTGCCTATTGAGGACCGGACCTCAACTCTGCTGTTGAGAGGAAAAAGGCGCGCAAAAGGAAATGAAAATATTAAATATCACATTTCCTGGAGTGAGAAATGAACCCACAACCTTCAGCGGAAAGTGGGGAGTGGAGTGTCTGAACACATCCCTCTGCATGCCCTGCTACAACCGGGATACAGCGTAAAGCTGAAACTCTACAAATATACGAGAAAAAAATCACAAACATCATACGCTACATATTTTTACAGAGCAAAGTGAATCTAATGTCAAAGCGGAAATAAAACATGCCAAATGACGTATGCCAGCCGAAATGTGAATTTATTTCTGCTAAGGTGCGAGTTGTTGTTACGAAATGCTCTTTTACCCAACGTTTATAGAATTGCGAATGTCAATCCGTCAGGAAATGTGTTCTGGGGTGAACCTGGCAAAATATTGTGTTACGAATATATATATTTTTAGATATTATGATCATTTTCTAGAGATATTATATGTATAGAAAAGTAGGCCTAATTTTTTGAAGGATGTGAGTTTAAATTTGATTTAAAATAATTTATTATTAAGTAAAAAACCAACAAATCTGTCATTACTAAAATATATTATATTAATAATTAGTTATAATAACATATTAAGGTAAACATAGCACATAACCTTACTACAATAGTCACGATAGGAGGCTTGATCCCCATTCGGGGGATTACCGTCTTAATTGTTAAAAAACCTATTTATTTTGTATATGAAATGAAAATATTTAATATTTAATTTCCTCGAGTGGGAATCGAACTCACGACATGTAGCATTTATAGTCGCACGCTTGTGCCCCTGCCCATAATTAGCCTCTCTCTCATACATAAATTTGACTCCGTTCATTTATTGTGGAACATATTTTAAGTATAAAAGATAACCTAAAATAAGATTGGAACTCACAATAATATTCTGTACAGTTAAATATTTAATAGTGACTTATAAATTTTATACCAATACCAAAAATAAGGATTATTCTACATTCAATATTTTTTTGGCATAAGTTACGAGCGCTCGAAGATACAAAGCCTTTAACTGACCTTGCCGAGTCGGTTTTATTTTGCAACCTTTTTGTTCAATGCTGCCAAAAATATGTCTGAGAAGGGAGAAATGAAATTAACTTATAATATTTCGAAGAAAGCACACCCTGTTTTGTTAGATCTGCTACTTCTTGCCGTCTGTCTGTCAGGCTTCCGTATCTTTTAAAGTGTAGTAGATACTTATTTGAGAAATGTTTGAAAAAATATATAATTTTTTTGCTTTGAGAGAAAAAGAAACTAAAAAAAATATAATGATATTCTATAATTAAAACTATAGAGATATATTGAATATATTTTAATTTCCTAATTAGTTGAGTTCAGACCTTCGTAGTGCCGTGAGGTTAGAGTTTAACTATAAACATGACAATTAAGGGCTGGATCCCAATTCGAATATATGAAGGATTTTTCTTTTACTACTTGTTTTGGTGAGAAGAAGTATGGCGTTGTGTTTTACTACCGTTGTCTCAAATTCGGATATTAAAGTTGAAATAGAATGTATTACCTCTTATCTACCTCTACCTACCCTCCCCCGCTCTGCTGGTCAATGCGAAAATCAAAAAAACAATATGATAATGTAAAATTTAAAAATGTATAATAAAACAATTTATTTATTTTCAAATATACAGATATCAATTACACGTTATAATATGATGTCAGTAACATGATATCCATATTGCCTTTAAAGTTGAAGCTCTCTTTCTAAGAAGGGAATACATTTTTAAAAATGTTGATGGCAGTTCCGATAATCATATGAAATTTTCTACTTTAGGAACCTGTAGGTGAAAAGTAAATGATATGAACTGAAACTAGCTTTTTTTAAATATACTGCTGATACTGGTGATAGATACTATATAAATGGATTAAAAAATACCGGCCTACATTTTCCGCCCATAGAAGTCTCAAAGAACACAGTGTTAAGAGCCTATAGTAAATAGGAAATTAAGGAACTGAGTGTCTTAACACTATTTTGCCTTTGACTAACTGCTATGAAGGATAAAGCGTGAAGCTGCTTTAATATTACAAATACGAAGTCCATCATATTTTGATTCATGCCCAGGACACTTAAACCGTTTTGGATATGAACACACTTCCTTTCCTTATTTCGTGATTATCTCATTAAAATGCTTAACGAGCCTCAGATATTTCATTTGTTCTAAGTACAGTGGCTTTAATTTTAATGCGATAATAATATGCAAATTAAATTTACTATTTATATTACTTCATCACTTTTTTTGTCGGTCTTATGCATTTGTTTATTTAAAGAGTATTTAGTGGTCAGTCATGATTCTACTTCGGATCTCGGTGGGAACCAATTTTTCCATTACATTCATTCTATACGATATATTTCATAATGAGAAAAGTGTTTCTTTTTATCTTGGCAAATTGTGATGATCATTTAAGAAACTCATAAACAATATACAAAGGTCATATTGGCGTGGTGGGACTGCGTATGACTGCAAACTTGATTTTTTTAGCTTCTGTACCTCTACTCCGCAATAGCAGGGAATGGAAATGGGAACCTAGCATTGAGATGCTCCGTTTGCCACTTTTTGACGAATACTTGAGGCATGTTGTGTTGAGTGGCAGGAATCAAGTCCGTGCTTCGCGTTGTTACCAGATCCAGGAAATAGAATGGAATGGAATGATGGAAATTATGATTGTTTTCCATGAAATTATTTTCATTATTCCGCTCTGATAAGACAAATTGTAATTGTTGAGTTCTGCCACTCCCCACGCAACATCCCCAATTCTTTTGGAAATTTGAGAACAGAGTGTTTTAACACTATATTTTGTCTGTGTACTCGGCTAGGCATGATAAAGCGTGAAACTTAACTGAATTATACAGACAAAACCACACAAACCACTAATATATTACTTACAAATATGTCATTACAAATACAGGAAAACAAAATGAACATTAATTTAACATTTTGGAACATTTAAACAATATCCTCACAAAGCTTTTGAACTTTTAAATATTTAACAGTCATTGAAACTGAAACTATAGTTTTGAGCGTAAGCTCAGCTTCATTACCATATTGTATGTACTTTTGACTTTATATTCACATGAAATTGTGTGTAGAGTTGGTACTATGTTAATTTTAAATGGTAGGATTGATATAGAACTATTAGTATTGGTTCTGTTCCAGATGCAGGTTATATTTCTTATCTCTGCTCTATATGCCGCAAAAACAGGGAAGACAGAGGGAACCTTGTGTTAAGACGCATCGTTTCCTACTTTGCAATTTTTCAACACATTGCAGCAGCATTGCATTGGTAGAACTCCACCATTTACTTTGTCTTGTTAACTAGAGAAATTCACTCTTCCGAGTGAGGATCGAACCTACAACCATTAACAGTCCGATGTTAATATAAAATTATTATAGGCATGAATTACGTTTTTATTTTGGATATGTTCTACGTATTACGAGATTACATAACTAGTTACGTAACTTAATACCGCCAATTTGTCTAATTACCTAAGAAGTTATTCTAAAGTATTCAAAAAGGTAGAATTTAAACTCCCGTCATTGTAGGTCATGTCCGTAATTTTTCTATGTAATTTATGTCACTGAGTCCGATTTGAGTTGTGTTTTGATTATCTGAACTCCACACTGTCTTGAGTTCTCTAAGAGGGAAAATAAAAAAATATAAACTTTCCTCCGAATGAGTATGGCACCCACTGTGACACGAGCCGTATTTTTTTTAATTATATGTATTTTACCATACAAATTTCAACTACAATATTCATATAATAGAAATGAAGAAAACTTAACATTTCTATCCACCAAACTGACGCCAGATTTATAATAAAACAATGTTAGGATATATTTTACAAGTTCACAAGTCATATTTCTTTGTACTGTCTTGGCACGGCACAGCGGACTCCCATCGCACAGTGGGTTAAAGAACTTTTGGACATATGTATGTATGTATTTACGATTAAATCTAATAAAATTTGCTATGTAACTATAAATAACTTAAAGTCATGGCGCAGGGTCACAAGCGAGTTTTGTTCTAGCTTTGTGCTCCTGATCACTGCTGCTTTAGCTCTTTTTTTAGCCCTTATTTGTACTGTTTAACAAAAATAAAACATATTTTTATGAAAAAATATTATAAAAAAAATAACAAGCGAACGTGCACAGTCACTCCTATATGTAAAACTATTAAAATACCCGGATAGAAATCTAAGGAAAATTCTTGGCGGATTTTCAACACTAGTATTCTATTAAGTTTTAATTTTTGGCCATGCAAAGTTGAAACTCAATTTCAGGCAAATGTTAACATCTACGGTATGTGCGCCGACGCGCCATGTGCCAGTTCGAGCGGCGATAAAAAGTAATTGCAGTATCGTTACATCGGTTCCATAACCTTGGTTCTGTTTAAGAATTTTAACTTAAATAAGAATGTTCTTGATTAAAATGTTTGTTTTGATTTAGTTTTTTATTGGTTATTTGTTTTGTTAATATTAAAAAAGTCGCGTCGTTGCGCAGCGGTACGGCATCTGATTATAAGCGCGTCAGTTGTAATTTAAATATAACTATTTCCTACAGTAGGGTTAGAACCCACAACTGAAGCGTTTACATTGAGACACTGTTTGACTACACCACAAGCGCCTATTATATATTATATTATACACTAGCGATCTGCTTGCGGCTTCGCCTGCTAGTAGTATTAGTTTATACTGAATTATTTACTTAATACAATGAATTACGTTCGTGTTATGAAAAACTCCAGCATTCTGATAGTCTTTTTTTTTAAATAAAAAATAGTCTATATTCTTCACCAGCTACTTATCATATCGGCGGTAAAATATTAATATTCAAAATTACACTATAACACTTCCAGTATCGACATTGTACTGTTGATCGTAATTGAAAAATAGGTATATTACAAGAGGATACTTGTATATGGATTGTTGAAAGCTGTTTTTTGTGTCACTATGTAGATTAATATATTCTACAGAGGAATAAAACATGATTATATTGTTTAACGGTTACTCTGTACTAAGATGGCTCTGTTCCCGCATTTACGTCTTTAATATCCTAATAATATGTGCCATAAAAATTAAGCGATATTATTTGATTTATTAAGAAAGTCAGTAAATTATTTGGCTATCATTAAAGTCGTGTTCATATTAAAGTAAATTTGATATGTTTGGTTCACCCAGATAAAAAACTCAAACAAGGTTTACAAATTATACAGTATATTTTTAATACAAACAAAAACAAAAGTTCTCGCACAAAGTACAGTCAGCAAAAAATGTTTAACAAATCGGATGAAATCTCCCACAGTAATATAATATTATATTGTAATAAGCGTTCCCCATTTCTAATTTCGTTGCGTTGGCATATTGCGACGAGGGTTTCTTTATAAATTTTTCGTGACAGCCTTCGCTTGCTGTGTATCAAGTTTTGGTGAATAAATCAAAATGTTCTTTGCTTCACCCTTTTGTGTTTTCAACAGAAAAAGGAAGAGTCAGTAATGGCAATAATAAGATTTTTCTGTAAAATTTTCCGCCATGAAATCGAATTTTAGGAACAACGACTTGTAATTTTGTAATTATGTAATATTTTTACCAACTTTACTCATATTTAAAAAAAATGACTGTGTAGTTGGTTTTCTCTGTGTATTTTGAAAATACTAGTGTGTTAGGTTTCAGCCTAAGTGCTCACTATAATTGTAACTTCGGTCATACTAGATTCCTGATGCTTAATTTAAGAAAAAATCGCTGGGCTTACTAAATAAAGCTCGGCGTTATTATTAAACACGCAAAATGTCATTTGTTGAATTTGGAGTATCCTCTTTTTAGATTTTTTCATTGTCTTTGTCTCTTTGTCTACGTGTAAAAGCAAAATTTAGATTTTTAAGCATATACCCTTATATACTATATGTATATATCTTTAGTGTATATTACATTATACTTATATTTAATACAATTTGAATCTTTAAATTTCATCAGCGGAACGCATTATAATATAAAAGTCCATGTCTTTACTTATCCAACATATGTATTTGTCAACCAATATTTTTATGTACAAAATCTGAAAATGTTTCTTCAAGAGAAGAAAAAATATCCGAGAAAATGTAATCGTCACTTGTCGTGGATGTGCCCGAGGCGTGATTTTAAACCAAATTTCAAAAAATGCAGTGAACAATAGAAACGACGCTTTACTTGAATAATGCAAAGCTAAAGTGACAATAACAATAAATAATGTATTTAGATGAAACATAGTTTGTTTGATAAGTGATGGAATGTTGATTTATTATACATTAATATAAGCAAAAAATCTCGAAAATACTGTCAAGGAAATGAAAATAGCCCATTTCTAGAGTGGGCATTGAACCTACAAAGGCTTACCGCCAGACACTAACTCTGTTCCACGATGGCATCAAACATAGAATAGAAAATGGAGTAACTTAACATTATATTCTTGATGCCTATTATTACTCGAGAAATATACGCAAAAATAAAAATAAATGAAATCATGTACAAACATTCTGGAGACATTGCGTATTGTGTGGGGGGACTCGTTGCAAAGCACGCCTAAAAGAAATTTAAAAAAATAAAAATTGAATTTCCTGAAGTGGGAATCGAACTCACAACCTTGGGCGGAAAATGGGAATATCTTAACACACTTTCTCTGTCTATCCTGCTACATACAGGATACAGCGTGAAGCTACTACTGTACCAAACATACAAGAAAAAATCACAAACATTATACGCTACATATTTTTACAGACCAAAGTGAATCTAATATCAAAGCGGAAATAAAACATGCCAAATGACGTATGCCAGCTGAAATGTGAATTTATTTCTGCTAAGGTGCGAGTTGTTGTTACGAAATGCTCTTTTACCCAACGTTTATAGAACCGCGAATGTCAATCCGTCAGGAAATGTGTTCTGGGGTGAACCTGGCAAAATATTGTGTTACGAATATATATATTTTTAGGTATTATGATCATTTTCTAGAGATATTAAAATAATATTATTAATAAATTTTAATATATACAAATGTTTATATTGTTACAGCAAGTTATGGCAATATTTTAATAAAAATTTTAAAAATCCTTACTGTTTTTAATTGAGACTCAATTAGTTTCTATAAAAATGACCGAAGTATAAAAACACAAAGGGCTTTTTAATTAAGAGGTTTCTCAATCCCAACTCAGCGGGACCGATGAGGATCGATATTGTTGATCGCCTTCTTATGAGTAGGTCATTGTGTAAATGAAATGTGAAAAATTGAAATATCAATTATTTTATTTAAAATGACGAGTAATCATTAATTTATTTGTTCATTTGTTTGTGTCCTTTTATTACACTCATAATCGTAGCCAATAAAATGTCTATGTTCTTATCTTTTCCTGACAAATTTTATTGCGAAAATAAATCGGTATAAATATAAAACACAGAGAAATTAATCACTCCTTCTTATTAATATTCCTTATTCTGCTTCTTCTAAGCTTCTGATAATTTTGAAAATCTCAGCAATTTTCTTCCCCAGTCCATAAGTCCACGTCATCGTTCCACGCATAATCCACACTAATACTGTTTCTGAGGTCTCTAGATAATACCTGCGTTATCAGCGATGACATTCTCGTTTATTTTTTGACGCGGCCTCCTCTTAATGTGGACGATTTTCGTGTTTTTCCCTTGTTTTTTTTATTCTATTATATTTCATTGGTACTGATGAAAAGTGAGTTCATATATTGTGGGTGGACTAAGTTGTAAATAATTATTTTATTGAAAAATTTATTATCTACTGTTGGGGACAGTGCCCTGTTCCTACTTGGGTAGGGAATACTGCCTTTCCTGAATTGTTGTAGAAATAAAAGAATGGACTGTATAATTATATATTGACTTCACATATTAAAAATACCCGGAAAATAGTAAGTAAAATGTCGTTAAAGTGGGACTTGAAGTTCGAAGGTTCAAATGGAAGTGAGGACGTGTGCCTGGTCGCTCCGGTCGTCCCCGCTACCCCCGCCGTCGCTCCGTCGGTGCGCCCCGCTCTAAAGACGCGTGGACCAATGCCCGCGCGCAAATGTCAGGCGCAGTGTCCTCAACATCTACATTAATATTATAAAGATTAAGATTTTGTTACATAATGTGAAATAAATTGGACATACATATTACGAAAGACGAACATTTATTACGAAGATTTATCGATTATCATAATAAATAAACATTATTAATAAATAATTAAATTCAAATAGAATTTTCTTATTCTAATATAAGACAGTTAGTGCAACCCACAACACACCACTCAACACGCAATATCTTGAATTCATCAAAAAGTGAAGAACAGAGCGTCTTGACACTAATATATCTGTATTTCATACTATAGTATGTATGTATACGGGATAAAGCGTAGAAGTAAGGTTCCGCGATACGATATAATATATTTTTTTTAGTTGGAAAGACTAGATGAGATGTGTAACTAGAATCAGTTATAAATGTTAATTAAATGAATATTTTAAAACATTTTAACAAATGGAGCTTAATTTTAAAAACCAATTATGTTTAGTAATTGGCTCCTTTCCCGAGAAAAGTAAGCCAATAGAAACAATTTAGACCATTTTTATTAAAAAAAATACTAAGATTATTCTCAGATATATAAATATAATTTGTGATTAAGTAATAAATCCCGTATAAAATTTTGAACGTAGCCAGATTCCATATATCTATACATCAAGTTATGCTTTTTTGTAATATTACGTTAAAAAGACTTAACTTTATGTTTATATTATATATACACAAATATTAACATTAACATGGTATCCAAAAACATCATTTCGCTCTTCACTTTCTACAAAATTATTATTTTACTAGATATATTATTTTCCATTTTAATTGACTTCTGTAAGAAAAGGAGGTTATCAATTCGACTGTATTTTTTTAAATGTTTTTACGTTAGAACATTTGACTGGGTGAATCGGTTTGATTATATTTTTTTATTTCAAATTTGCAGTAGGTATTTGTGTGACACACGGATGGATAACTCAATATCACGCCAACCGATTCCGATGATTCTTTTTTTATTTGATAAGGATACACTTCAAGGATAGTTGGTGGTGAAAGTTTGGTTAGATTCTGATTATAGGATCCGGTTAAAATTCAAAAAGTTTGTTTTTCATAAAAATATAATTATACTGTAATACCTATAAGGAAAAACATTGTTAAAATTGGTGTCAGAAGTGACATTTCTCATCGTTGCATTTCTTTTCAACCAACATCAGAAAAGAGAACGTTCTCATTTTCAAGCGACTTCAATAAAGGGAGAGGATCGCAATTCGCTCGAATATTTTTATGCATGTTCTTGTCAGTACGTTAAAATGTTAGTATGCATAAAAATAATACCTAATGAAGATTGAAGTTTTACATAGGAAAATCACTACCTACTCGTTTGAGAAGCATCCTTTTAAGAATACCCATCACTTAAAATCGTAAAATAAATTAATTTTTTACAAATAAATAACCGACTTCAAACGATGAACGAACTAAAAAGAAAAAAATATTTTACATAAACCAAAACCTACTTTGATTTTGTGAAACAAAAATAATTAAACAAGATTTTATAATTTTAAAGTCAGTGCCAAGTAAAACAAACAGGCTTAGTAATTCGATATTATAGTAAGGTTATTTATTGTAGCAATACTTTAACACCGACTTCAAAATTATAAATCTGTTTTTAATTATTTTTGTTTAACAAAATCAAAGTACGTTTTACTTACTTTATGTATAATAAAATTATTTTTTACTTTTTATTTCGTTGTACGAAGTCGGTGTTTTTTTTTTGTTAAAAAATAATTTATCAATGTATGGTTGGTGTATTGTACCTTGACAATATAATAATAATATCTACGCTAAAAATTTATTCCCAAGCATTTTCGATCCATAAGTAAAGGATCTAACTAGTTTTTAAGTTCAGACCGCAATCTCTCGTAACAAAAAGCCTTGAAATCTAAATCTTACTTCATTATTTGTATTTCTCTTCAACTTTATAGAATTAAGTTCGATCTAAGGATTATGTTTACTTGTCAGCAATAAGATTTTACAATAGTAGAAAATAATTAGGTACTAGAAAAGCCTTTTTTTAAATAATTATTTTTAATATTTATATTATTTATTTTTTGGAATAAATAGTAAGCTCGACAGGGTGTGGGTTGGGTATCCATTAGAGGAAATATTTAATATATAATATTCATTCCTCTACTCGGCGTTGAGTGCCGCCACTCAACACGTAATGCGTCCAGAATTCGGCGGAAAGTGGGGAACGGAGTGTCTTAACACTAGGTTCCCTCTGCCTACCCTGCTGTCTGCGAGATACAGCGTGAAGCTGATTCATTCCTCTAGTGAGAATCCAATTTTTCATTTTCATTATTCGCTCTGGTAACGAAAGTAGGGAACGGAAGTGTCTTCAGCATGAAGCTAAAAAAATGGACTAAATAGAGAATGTCCTTATTCATCAATTTCGTTATTATTGTCATCTGTTTCTTTATATTATGAGACTAAAACATATTAATATTATAATAGGTATAATATTATGAATGTGAATGTAAGTTTGTAATAAAAAAATGCCAATTTTTTTTTATCTTTTGGCTATATATATATATATATATATATGCAAATAAAATTTAAGGGAGCGAAGCCTTGTTTGAGTCTCTTCTTCTAGTTTTAAATATATTAGCCATATTGTAGATTTATTATAATAGTCACAGAATGAGTAATGGAAAGTAAAGAAATATTATCATTTATAGATAAAACTTATATACAAAAAATATTAGAACACAGCGCGACGTGTTGGTTCGATTTCCACTCGAGGGAAATAATTATTTTCATTTTCTCGCTCTGGTAAAAAGCGCAAGCGCGGCGTTAAGTTCTGCCACTTAGCACGCGATGTTTGAAAATTGACGGAAATCTCTGTTTTGTTCACTGTTTTGTACACAACATTAGGCTAAAAAAAATCAGGTTATTTATATTTATATCGACTTCCTTATTGAGAATAAACAGAAACAAAGACTCTTTTATAAGCTACGACTGTAAATGTAATAAAAGAACACAAATAGACAAATGAACGAATAAATTAATTATTATTCGTCATTTTAAACAAAAAAACCGACATTTAAATTTTTCAATTTTTATTTACACAATGACCTACTAATAAGAGGGCGATCAACAATATCGATCCTCATCGGTCCCGCTGAGTTGGGATTGAGAAACCTCTTAATTAAAAAGCCCTTTGTGTTTTTATACTTCGGTCATTTTTATAGAAACTAATTGAGTCTTAATTAAAACAGTAAGAATTTTTTTTTTATTTATATTATCTTTAGAATATTTCCACAACATGCTATAAAAATATATTTTTTTGTATGTATTAAAATTTACTAGCGACCAGCTCACGGCTTCGCCCGCTTAAATTTGTAATTTATTTGTCTGTTTAAGTACAGAGAATTACGTTCCTGTTTTAATAAATAATGTATGCTTGCAGCGCACTTAAGATTTCTAAAGTGAAAGTTATTAAAACCATAGGGTGGCATTTCCGATTTTCATTAAAATTATTAAAAAATATTTTTGAGGATAATTTAACAAAGTAATAGAACCAAAAATAATGACATTTAAAAATTTTGTCTGTTTGTTGGTTTTTCTGTTTGTCGATGCTTATCTCAGAAACGACTTACCCGATTAAAGGAGCGAAGACGCGAGCGCGGTGCGGGAAATATTTAAAAAATAAAAATAAATCAGCTTCACGCTGTATCCCGCACACAGAAGGGTAAGCAGAGGGAACCTAGTGTTAAAACACTCCGTTCCCCACTTTCTGCCGAATTCTGGAGGCATTGCGTATTGAGTGGCAGAACTCAACACCGCGCTTTGCCTCGACTGGCCTCAGGTAACTGATATAATATTTGAAATTTAAGAAATATGCCTAGAACTTGCCAGAGTGGATATTCAACTTATTGGATTTTTTTCTCACTGCGATAGGGGCATTACTAAAAATTACTAAAAATCCAGCAGTTCATATATAAAGCCCTGGAATAGTCGAAGCTGGTTTTGGCAGAGTTCCCTCAATATAGAATTAAAAACTCTCCTGGCGCCCTATTAGATATCATAACATCTAGTGACTAATTTAGTATTAGTTAAGTAGTACCTAAGCTTTGTTATATTTTATATCTATTTATTATCTAAGAACCCGTAACAACGTTAATCTTGTAATTGTAATAGAATTTTCCAAATGGATCCCGTAGTTTCGGGGCCTATTCAATTCAAATAAAGAAACAAAAAATCTAATCGATTGTGTTCATTAATTTTAGTGATATCGATGCACCTCCCGCAGAGTCACGCCGCTATGATGCGCGAGGCAGCACTCCGCATTTTTTATTATTACATGATTTTCTTTAGATTGATATTTTTAAATTCGTTATATATTTTTAATGGAATGTCCGATTTTATTAATTTAAAAAGTATTTTACAGGTATTGAAATTATTTTTAATAAAATATTATTTAATGAGATAAGGATTAATGCAGAGGTATGAATAATACGGTTTGATTATTGTACACTTTCATCAACTTGTAAAATATAAAAAAAGTAGTTATATTGTCATAACTACAGAAGTTGGACATATGGTATCGCGGACCTTTTTATAGATATTGATGCGTTCTATAATACTGTAGAACATTGTTTTGTTCTATCATCAATAGTTTTCGCAGCGCACGCGATGATAGAATTTTTAAGATCAATTTCTTCACACCTTGGGTTATATTATTACGTTTTTATTAGGGATCACAATTTTTTTTAAACCTAATATAGCCTATGCTAGTAAGTGAAGATGCAGCTTTCTAATATTGAAAGAATTTTTGAAATCGGTCCGGTAGTTGTTATGTGAAAACAATACAAACATACATACAAAAATACAAATCTTTCCTCTTTATAATATTATTCTTATATTATAATTATAAGATAATAATATATGATAATAATAATACAATAAAGATAATAAAGATAATATATTATAGATAACAAAAATATAGATAAATTTTGGTGTATATAACCACATTCGATATTCTAGGATATATCCATGGAAAAAAATAATCCAAAAAAATTGAATTGATTTGTTGAGTTATGAATTGGAGGCAAGTCGTGACGCAGAGCGAAGCTTGGCATTTTTTAAGGTTCATGTTTTTTCATTGCATATGTACAATATCAGATTAAGGTGAGCAGTAAGGTCAAAATTATGCGTAATATTTACCCACATCAAAAAACGTTTATTTAATATGTTTTTTTACTGGAATTCGAATATTAAATAATAATTATTATTTTTTTTTCTTAAAGTGATTTCATAAATTGTATTTAATTATATTGTAATAAAAATGAAAGAGACCGAGGCCGTCGTGGAGCAGGGACACAATTGTGTGACTATAACACGACGGTTGTGGGTTCGATTCTCACTAGGGAAAATGAATTATTATTTAAAAATATTTTAATTTCTTAGTTCTGTTACCAAGGTAAAATTCTCGCTGTTGAGTTCCGCCACTCAACAATACTTCGAAAAGCTTTCCTCTGCCTGCCCTGTTATTTGTAGAATACAACCTGAAGCTGAAAAAAAATAAAAGAACACGTGTCGATACACATTCATAAATATCATCAGATATTAACAGATGCTTATACACATTTACATATCTCAGCACATATTTATATACATACGCCAGCATATATTTTTTTGTAAATATATTAAAACTATATGCTACAGAGGCGTGGTCTGTACTTTTTTAATTTTCTCAAATTTATGAGCTGTGTATGATTTTTTTTCTTATTTATATGCTATTTAAAGTAGGCTTAGATTTTTATTATTGCTTATAGTTAAGACTCTGTTTCTCATTTGTTATGCCAAATTCTCAAGACATTGCGTCTCAAGTGGCGGAAATCAACGATTCGCTGTGTTACCAGAGCAGGGAAATGTAAACGATGATAATCATGACGAAGCTTATCTCCCTGAATGGGGTTGATCCCCATATCAGTACTTAAATTAAGATGCTGTCCCACTGTACCACTACGGCCATCACATTACATTCTATATAAAATGTAATATTTTTTAGGTATGAAATTTCACAATTTTTCTCTTACAGCAAAGCTTTACACGTTTCTCTAATTAAAAATTACATTATAATTTACATGGAGACCGCATTTATTTCATAACATTTTTAGCAGCTTTAATCTGCCTGTTCCATAATATATTTTACTTTATAATATTAATTTTAAGAGTACACTAGTAGGTACTTCAAAATCCTGTTTTTATCTACAATTTTTTTATCATGTTTTATTTTCTGTTTAATGCAAAGAAGGCATAGATATTTTTTTTTTTGCATTTTACGTGAAAAAAAACTAGATGCAAGGCGCTCTGCTCTATCATCTAAAAAATTTGAGAATTCTTGAACAAAAATTTATATATTAAAAAATCTGATATAATGTTCAATATCTTTTATTTCCATACAAATATTTTATAAACAATAAAACAATATTGTATAAAACTAATGTATTTAGTGAAAGCCCTTTAAACTTCTAGGTAATAAATGGAAATGGGACTCTCTGAACTTATAGAAGGTGAAATTAAAAAGAGTTGGAGCCGTCACATCGTAAAGGGTCTAATCGTCAAAGTTGCGAAGTACCGATTTCTGCGAGTCACTTCCAAAATGGATAGCTTAAATAAGATCGTTTAAATGTTTCGATTACGTAGAGTATTTCATATAAGTTTTATAAGCTTTCTCATTCTTTACGTCGTACTGGACAACTTATGACATCGTCGTATTTTGTAAATATACTCGTATATTTTTTATCTTCACATCACAGTATATAACAGGATATGCAGAAGGAACCTGGGAATCTAATTTTAAGACACTCCGTTACCATTAAAATTATATATAATTGCACTGAAAAAAATGCAGATATGAAGAAAAACACTACCTATTTATAAATAAATAAATATTTATATATTAATAATAGTAATATTAAAAAAAGTACAAATTTGAACACAGATACAGAAGAATAAAAGCTTGACTATGTTTATAATGACTTAAATTATTTCTAACATATAATATTTATGGAATTAAATGTTGTTTTTGCTCACTCGGGAAGCTTATGTTTATTAATACGTTATGGTAAGTTTTTGTCTTCCTAAACTCCCTTCCCTTCCTTGTTGGACTGACACCACTGACATTTTTATTTATATATTCAAAATTCAAAAGTCAAAGATTCAAAATTCAAAAGTGCTTGTAATGTCCTAATTAAAAAAAAAAATTGTTTCATTTCATTTGAATATTTGTTTAATAAGTAGCGTATTGTTCAAGTTATCGAAATAAAAAGAAATACATACTTGTAATTCATATAGAACATAATATGTAAATGAACCCTACATATGAACGTATGTATATGTAAACCTTTCATCAATATTTACAATACAACGCGCGCGGACTTTTGTTTGTTCAGATTTATTTATTTAAAATCGTAACCATCTGACGCAGTGACGTCTTTTAGCTCCGTATATTGTGTAAGTTGAACATTTGATTTTTTTTAAACATTCTATTTAAATTGTTAAAAGGAATTTACTATAAGGAATGATAATGTCATTTTTTTATACACAGTTCCAGCATTTATTTGAAGGTATATAAATATTGTCTTCCTATTTGTCACTTTTTGCCTTAAGGCGCTGTTAGATTACTAAGTAGTTTGCAATATATGTATATCTTCCTAAAGATTTCTTTTGAAATTGATTTAAAATTAAGGCAAATGTATGGGGTATTAAGATACTTAACGGTACCCTCGGCCTACCCTGGTGAAGCGGTAAATTTTTTTTAATTAAAAAATTTTTTAAAACATCGTATCGTCATCGTATCGCCCACATCTAAACTGCCTTAGCTTTTATGAAGCAACAATAAGGCAGCTAGGATTAGCTCGTATTGTACTGTAACACTTAATACCCGTTCAGGATCCCGGTAATGGTGGCAGCGTGATTTTACAAGAAACGACTGTCAAAGTACAATGAGGTATATTAATGACATTTTTGTCGAGTAAAATTGGGAAAGCTACGTGTTTTTGTATGTTGAGTTTGATTTGCTAAAATGTTAGAGTAAGTGTCTTATTACTATATTTATAGTACTACTATAATAATTATACAGAGTGGCGCAGGGGCACAAACGTGTGACTCTAAACGCGACGGATTGTGGGTTCGATTTCCACTCGAGGAAATGGAAAATTTAACGTTTTCATTTCTTCGCTCTAGTGTCGAGGCAAAGCGTGGCGTTGAGTTCCGCCACTCAACACGCAATGCCTTCGATGGCGGAAGTGGCGGAAGCGTCTTAATGGCAACGGAGTGTCTTAACACTAGGTTTCCAGGTTCCGTCTGCCTACCCTGCTATCTATGGGGTGTGTGACTGAAACGTGACAGTTGTGCGTTTGAAATTCGCTTATTAGCAATCCAAATCTATTCAAAACGGAATTTCCTTCAAAAGCATACAACAGTCTATATAAAACAATGTAACTTACTAAGCAAATAAAGTGAGTAACAAAATATTATGTAGCATATGCGGCAAAACGTGCCAACAATATATTGTTTTAGAGTCAGCAAATTTAAGCCTGAAAAGTAAATTATTTAGCTTTCAAATGTGAGTATAAAACCGAGGCATTCGCTTTATTACAAGAACACTGCGTGGCTTCGTTTTTACGTGAACTAATTAGTGTATGTATGTGTTTAGATTTCATTTAGTAATGCTATTAAGCTTTGTTAATATACTAGCTTTCACCTGCGACTTTGTCCGCGTGGTCGCTGAAGGTTGTGTATGAAACATGATACATTGATAAATAAATATCTCTGAGGTAAGTCTCCTCGTAGATAAATAGACTATGCAATACCAAAACATTTCTTGATTCGAATCAATAGTTTCTGAGATTAGCGCTGTCAACCAAACACACTGGTCATCTTTATTAGTATAAATATTGCAGACAGTATTAATATAAGAGAAGGTTAAAGTATTTTGATTAATATTTTTAGAGTATGAGAATGTTTGTATATATTGAATTTATGGTTTTGTTCCATAATTATTTATTTTTAGCAGCTTAAAACTTTCTCCCGCATAGCAAGGTAGGAAGCAAGAAGACACTCCGTTTTCCATTTTCCACCACAATTCCTAAATATTACATTATGATTAGTGGAACTCAATGTCATGCTTTCTTAAGCTGTATATTATTCTTATACAAGGAAATATAACTAATTCAAGTTGAACCTTTTATGATGAACTGAGTTATACCTAACCCATACTTGATCGCATCCCACGGCTTTCAAGTCTTATCAAATCATCCTCACATCGTGCTAACAATGACAAGTACTCCACAATCGTATATATATGTATGGCAAATAATTTTCTATCCTAAGCAAACAGTTTAGTAGATTCTAGGGTACTTTCGCATGGATGAAGGAATAACGAATGAGCTTCCAAATGCGCCGCGATTGGACCGTCGTAATGGGAAAACGCATTAGGGTTCAAATGTTTCTATTGTAATTGAAGCTTATTTGAAAATGATCTGAAATTACGCTAGATTATATCTAGATAGATATCTATGGATTTCTTTATATAAATGGGTATGAGAACTAGTATAGAGAATTTTAGTTTAGTTAGTAGAAAGCGGTATATTTAGTTTGTAAATTATGTAGACAATTGTTGCTAGAGCTGTTTGTTTAGCATCATGCAAATTACATTATTATATATTGATTCCTCTGAGTAGGACTAGATGCCACAACTGTCGAGTTAACAGTGACACGCTTGTGCCACTGTGCCATGGCAGCCTCAATATAGTCATAGTTTTTGATATTATATATTGTAGAAATAGAGAGGCCGTTGTGGCACAAATTGTGTGACTTCGATTTCTACTCGGATTAATGAGATATTTTTATTTTTTAGCTCTGGTAAAGATTTTTTTCAGCATAGGAAACCTAATATTAACTAAAACACATAGTTCCTCACTCTCCGCCTAATTTTCGAGTTGAATGCGAAACTCAATGCTATATAAAAATTAGATTTTTTTGTCTGTCTGTAAGTATGTACATATGATCACACTTATTTCCGAAAGTACTGAATCAATTTACTAAAATTTTCACCAATTGCTTTGTTCTAACTTAGCGAACTTGTTTGACAAATATTTTTAACATTTTTTTAAAGTGTTAATCCACACTTAGGAAAACGTATAAAAATTATAACGTAGCGGGACTCGAACCCGCGCCTCCTAGAAACAGACCAGAAGCTCTGACCACTAAGCCATACGTTCACATCGAGCTGCGTCGAAATTTTTATACGCTTGTTACAACTAACTAACTAACAACATAAATAAGTTGTGATAACGATGTGTCGTAACACTAGTTTCCCTCTGCCTACTCTGCTGTCTACGGAATACAGAGTGAAAATGTTTGAATTTTAATTTATTATTTTGACTTTTACTTAATTTGTTTGTTCATTTTATTTACTGAAGTATTTTTTCTAACATTAAAATTTTTATTTACCTACTTATTATTCTTTTTCAGTTTATTTTGATCATTTAGGCTTATATTTTTTACTAATCCTATCGAAAACTGAAAATAATTTCATACATATATTTAATAAATATTCGTATAGTTCGAGCGGGTGCAGTCGCGCCGGCCGCTAGTAATATATAAAACATTTTTTCAGCCTCGCCTACTCGTTGTAACTGATATCCCAAACACCTTTGAATATATTATTTAATAAATAATGCTTTGGCTCGTGATGTGTCTAGTGGTTAGAACCCTTTATAGTTGTGATCATGAAGAACCTAAAATCTTTTAGAGATTCAGAGGTAACTGTGTTAAGAATTTTATATTATGCTATTAGAAGTATCGCTTTAATAAGATATTTGCCATCAGAAGTTGTTCTTGTGTCAGTTATTTAGATAACTGCAGACTCGACAATTTAACATTGTCATAACTCGAAGCTCGTCCGAAGATAAGCCAAAAGCGCGTCCTATCTTCCTTACCACTATAACTGCGAACTAGTTATAACAAAAGGAAGAAAGAGTACGGGCACCGCCCCGCCCTACACCGTGAATTCCTACCCGACTGGGGCTGCAACAGTCTTATTGAACTCTCCGGGACGTTTGTGTGTGATCTTTCCGTAGGTACTTGTTACGCTTGTTTATATTAAGATTGTATATTATTAGAATGGTGATTCGTGATGTTGATTGATTTGTGAGATCAATATAAGTCATTGGAACGAACGTACTACCGCAAGGCGGCCGATATGTTAAATAAACGCACGGCACACACCCCACAATCGTGTCTCGAACCGTAGGCGGACACTACTACATACACCAGAGTTCCAGGACATAAAATAGCACCACACACCCGTATGAGGGCGGACACTACTACATACACCGGAGCTGGGACATAAAATAGCACCACACACCTACTAATCGTATACCAAGTCATAGACGTGGTATAAAATATGTCAATGACCAACGCCATACAAGCATAGCTTACGTATCGCGAGCGTACTGCGAGACGGCATCAGCCACGACATAGTTAATGTCGCTATAACAGTTCGCATAAGCCCATCACGTCAGCTTCCGCGACGTCAAGCAACATTCAATATCATAATATTGGTCAAAGATCACTTGGATCCACAATATGTGTCGCCCCTACACATATATTGCCTTTATAAGAAATTCGATCCTAAAAGATCGTGCCATCATAGGCTTCGAATTATTATATTATATTTATAATATACTTGGTACGAGTCTTTATGTGCATCATATTTATTAGTACCGTAGTACTTAATAGTTTGACTCGACCGCTGCCTTCCGAGTTCTGCACCCACCTATATAGACAGAACGACGGTCGCGACACTCGGGACGACAATACACGAACTCGTCTCGATTAATATGCTATTCAATATATATAGTTTGTATTATACATAATTAACTATGTTATTTATGTGTATTGCCATGCATATTTTATTTTATTTATTTTTTTATTTTTAACTTATACCCAAGGTACATACTGTTACATCGTGTTAAGACATTCCATTTACTTTCTGCTAAATATTCGAGATATTGCGTGCTGAGCGTCATAGTTCGGCACCCGTCCTGCTGCTTCATGTATTATAAATTGTCAGCCAGCTCTCAGTTAATCTGGAGAATCACCCGTTGATTATTGACGGTGAATATAGCTTGCTCCATGATCGCTCAATCGGTGAGCGTCTGTTCTATCTAAATCACCACTGGGCTTGGACTGCGGCTATCGAAAGCAAGGGAAAAGGCCTAGGAGAAGTTAGTTTGGACATGACGAAGGCTTTCTATCAAATGTGACATGGGGCGCTCCATGCAATTTTCAATCCTAGGGGCTTTCCGAAAATTTATCCAAGTGGATCGCCGGCTTTCTCACTGGGCCGCGCCGCGGTTTTTGTTCTGAAGACTTGCCCGTGAACGCTAGCGTTCCCCAAGGCTACTGGATGTCCCATACGCTGTTTCTTTTGGATAACAATGACATGTTAGAGAATTCTAGCATTCATTTCTATGCAGATGAAAGCACAGTGGACGCTGTTTACTCCGGCCTCGCAAGTATTTCTCGGAAAACGTCGGCCAGTGCGGAAAACTTGACACAAGTTTTCCGCACTGGCCGACGTTTCACAAGGTTTAGTTGAGGCATCCCTCGGGAATGTTTCCTCCAGGGGTGAAAGGAACTTGGTTCACTTCAACCCCAAGAAGACACAAGCTTGCGCGTTAACCACTAAGAACCCCATTTGTCGTGTCGCCAGTTTTGGAAGACCAAAACACTCCCCTTACAGCCGCACCCAGTATCAGCACGTTGGGTCTTATCATTTCGAGTGACTGGCAGTATCGCAATCATCTGAAAAGCAAGGCTAAGTTGGCCTCAGAGAAACTGGGGATTATCAACAAAGCGAGACAGTACTTCACGCCAAAACAAAGAATGAAAAAAAACTGATTGGCTCTGAATAGTGCCCAGGTTCGGCCTCACATGGAGTACTGTTCTCATCTCTGGACCTATACGATCGTATACAACGTAGAGCTGTTCATCGACGCAAACATCTGTGAAAGGCTAGACACATTGGCTTTTCGTAGAGATGTCTCCTCGCTGTGCGTTCTCTACCGCATCAGATGACCCACACGCTGGTTTGCCATAAAAAAATCATACCAGATATAAAATAACTATATTATTATTAACAAACAAAGTCAAATATATATATTTAGTTATATAAATTAGTTATATATATTGAGACCAATCCTGGCGCAGAGGCACAAAATGTGTCTCTGAAAACGCGACTGGTCGTGGGTTCAATCCCCACTCTATGAAATAAAATATTTATTTAAATTTATATTTCCATTTCTTCTCTCTGGTGTCGAGGCTTGCCTTGCTTGCTTGTTGAGTTCTGCCACTCAACACGTAATGCCTCCAGCATTCGGCAGAAAATGGGGAACAACGTGTCTTAACACTAGGCTCCGTGTGCCCATCCTGCTGTGTGCGGGATAGCAGTGACAGCGTGAAGCTGATTTATTTATATTTTATCTTAGTTATTAGTACTCTATGTACATAACAAATAATATTAGATTTAAGCGTAGATACATACATATGTCAAAAAGATCGTTATCCCACTGTGCGATGGGAGTCCGCTGTGCCGTGCCAAGACAGTACAAACAAATATGACTTGTTAACTTGTAAAATATATCTAAGCATTGTTTTATTATAAATCTGGCGTCAGTCTGGTAGACAGGTTTCAAAAAATAATACATTTATTCTAATTCAATTTATGTATATTGTAGTGAAAATTTACATTTTGGTCGTAATTACTCAAAATTTATGGAAAAATTATGGCAGTGTTCAAACGTAGTGATGGGAATTCTTATCTATCTTTGAAGTACTTCTAAAAAACAAAGCTTTATAACTAATTACACAAATTGACAGCGTTAAATTACGTCACACGATATATAATCCCCTAATATGTATAAATATTCCAAAATGTTTTATGAATGTTCATTTACTTATCGCTATTTCTAATGAAATACGTACGTAATATACTAGAGTTTTATGTGGTTTTGTCTGTTTAATTAAATTAAATTTCATGTTTTAGCAAGCGAAGCCCAGTACATAGATAAAACATAGTATTAATATCATATATTCACAAATTTCCACCAGAATTTGAAACAACGTGTTGAGTGTCAGAACTCAGTGACACATTTGATCGTATCAGAGCGAAAATATAAACTATAGTTGCGCCAAGCAGCGCAACTATAGTTTTCATCAATACTTAATATTATTTTTTTTGCTCTGGTAACGAGGTAAAGCGCAGCTTTATGTTCTGCCCCTCAACACAAAATGAATCAAGATTTTTTTTTTCTGTTTATTGGTCTACAAAACAAATTACAATCAAAATACGTTCACATAAAGAAAAAATCACAAACATAATAACTACAAGTGATTGCATTTTTCTATAATAGTTGTAGACACAGCATGCGTTTATAGTGTTATAATAAATAGCCTAACTTACGGTAACAGAGAAAAACAACTAATAGATACATAGATATGTAAACATTAAATTAATTAACAATTTTGAAAATGTGTATTAAAAAAATGTATATGCAAAAAACTACTTAAACAATAATTACAACTAAAACTAAAAGTACTTATTAACTAAAACTACATTAATTTTAAAACTAAGCAATTTCTTTTAACTTATGACGCAGAGAAGTTATAGAGATAGACTTGAAAATATCTAATTTAAAGCACATAGCATTATATGAGGAAGTCATGCAATGTAGGGGTGAGTGGCTTAATACATTGGTTTCAGCGGGAGGAAGACAAAATGTTTTTCTATTTTGCAAACGACTGGTAGGACGTGGTATGCAAAAATTTAAGCGATATAGGAGATCAGGTGAATCAATAATTCCATGAATTAACTTGTAGAGTAAAATTATATCAAGTACTTTCCTGCGGGTAGAGAGGGGTGACATTTTGTAATAGTCTAACCGTTTTACATAGGAATTCAACTCATGACATTTATTATCTGAATAGGAAATGTGATATAAGAACCTTTTTTGATCACTTTCCAATCTGTTAATATGAATTTGATAGCTAGGACTCCACACTATACTATAATATTCTAGAATATTTCGAACAAATGTATTAAATATAAGTATAGTTCTATATGGTTGCTTAAATAATTTTAATTGTCTATTGATAAAGCCTGATAATTTGGAAGCTTGTCTAATTACATTGTCATGGTGTAGTCTAAAACTCAGTGAGCTATCAAATATGACACCCAGATCCCGAATGCTTGTCACCTCACGTAAAGGTAAATTATTAATAAAATATGTAACGTTTACAACATTAACTTTACGAGAAAATTTTAAAAAGGAACATTTATTGGCATTGAGATACATTTCATTCAAGTTACACCAATTACTAATAATGTTTATGTCTGCTTGTAAAATGTGCTTATCAGATTCTTGATTAAAAATTCGGCAAATTTTTAAGTAATAAGCGAAAAATTTAAAGTTTGATTTAATATCATTAGATAGATCGTTTATAAATATTAAAAATAAAAATGGACCAAGATGTGATCCTTGGGGAACCCCAGATATTACTTTACACTGTTCTGATTTAAATCCACGGATATTAACCAATTGCGAACGGTCATTTAAGTATGACTCAATCCATCTTAGCAAACTGCCATGTATATCCATGTGTTCAATTTTTTTTAATGATATGTTATATTTCACCACATGCTTTTCTAAAATCAGTATATATAGCATGCACCTCTTTTTGTTTATCTAATCCTTCCGCTATATCAGATACATATGAAACTAAGTTAGATATTGTAGATCTACAAGGCAAAAAACCATGTTGGCTACAGTTTATGTATCGACGTTTTTGTTGACAATTGATTCTAATATTTTACCACTGATTGATAATAGTGAAATATGACTATAATTAGTTACATCTCGTGCATCGCCGCCTTTATGAATAGCTGTTATATAGGCTTCTTTCCATTTAGATGGAAATATGCCAGATTCTAACGACCTATTGTATAATTTAGCCAAGGGCTTTTGTAGATTTAATACACATTTTTTCAAAAATAAAGGAGATAAGCCATCAGGACTAGAAGGCTTATGTATATTAATTGATTGGAGTTGTTTCAAAACATTTTCCTCATCTACAATTATTTGGCCAAATGATAATTTATTATCTATTGTAGTAGAGGATGTTTGCACTATGAATAAAGAAGTACTTTGGCCTAGATTACATTATTTTCTTTGAAAATTCTCCAAAAATACAATGGATCTCGTCGCAAATGTCTAGGAGCATTATTTATAAAGTGATTATAACATTCTTTTAATAATAGTTCACAACGATCTTTTAAAATAATATAACTTAAGTTATCCATCGCGTTTTCGTACATTTTATACTTTCTATGATATTTGCCTTTTTCTTTAAGTGCCTTTATGAGTGACAAATTAAACCAACTGAAGAAATTCTCATTTGGCGGCTTTTTAAGAGGGGTAACCTATCAATAAGAGGCATTAAAGTTGAATAGAATCTCTCAACCATATCGTCAACATGCAAACATTCTTCCCAAATAGCGGACCAATTAATTAATTCCAAAGCAAAGTTAAGGGACTGATAATCACATAAAAATTATATGACAGTATTTTATTGTATTTAACAGTGCTACATGATGACGAATGAAAAGAGATTTGCAAAGGAGGATGTTGACTTTCTGATGGTATTATAGGTATTGAAGCTTGATTTATAGTTATGTACGTGGGGTCAGTGGAGAAAACCAAATCGACCATTTTACCATTTCCGTTCAAAATATTATTACATTGGTAAAGGTTATTGTAAAAGATATTGTCCAAAAAATTATTTACTATAAAGTTATCTGAAGTTAAAGGAGACGAAAAACATTGACTTATATTATAATATATTCCCACAGTAAATCACTTAAATTAAAATCGCCTATTAAAATTGTAGATGATTTTTTATTAACCTCTGTCAGAACACCTGAAAGATTTCGTATAAACGTGTCAACGTAGCTCTCATTCAATGGTGGTGGAATATAAATTACATATATATTAACGATATTATTCTTACCCAATCTTAAAGTAATCCAGAGGTCCTCACACGAAGACTCTCTGTTAATATTGCGAATAACTTCAAATTTTGTTAATATCATTACGTCACCGCCGTCTTTTTATGAGAATAAAATGAAGAAGAAGATCTATCCCGCCTAAACACATTATATCTGTGGTCAATAAGCTCATGATCAAATACTGTATCATTAAGCCAAGTTTCGGTCATAACTATTACATCGTAATTATTAGCTAGTACATTTAAATAAAAGCTATTTACTTTCGTGCGTAAACCTCTCACATTTTGATAGTATATATTTAAATTGAATTTTGTAAATATGTATTCTCCATTAAGAACATAAAAAAATAAGATAAATTAAAATAACAATCACAATGTCTCTAGAAAAGTTTTGTCTTTAACTAACTTAGCCTCCGACTTATTATTTTTTCGTACAAAAATTTTTCCTCCTCGTATCCATAAGAATTCATATTTCTTTTCCTTAGCAATCATTCTAGTAGCCGCATATAACTGTTTATTCGGAGGTGATAAATGTTCCATTGCATAAATGGGTTGCTTAGTCGCGAAAGTGGTGGGACTAATTAAGTTTTGAATCCTTATTTTTGTAATTGTACAGTTTAATAGCAGCTAGAAAATTATCACGAACTCAAGGACTTAACCGTAGGACTAAGCCGTAACACAGCGTCGTTACCAACACTGCGTTCCGTACTTTTCGTATAGCGAATTTTTTTTCTACTCAAATCATGGTTTAATTAAAAAAATTGCCCGTCGAGTCCCACCATGCTTTCAAAAAAGATCCGAAGTCATAGCTGATCATTAAATATTCTCTAAACAAACGCCAGCAGAAGAAAGATAAAAAGTAACGAAGTAATAAAAAACAGTAAATTTAATTTGCGTATGTCATTTAGAGCGTCTTATTTCCGCTTTAAAATTAAAGCCACTTTTCTTAGAAGAAATAAAACATTTGAAGCTCGTTAAGCTCGTTAAGTTATTTTAATGAGATAATTACGTTGTGTGCGAATATTTGCGAGTAATTTTGAGAATTTGTCTATTTTAGAAACACAATTAATATTCTGAAAATAAACAATAGAACCCACTACCTTACATTATATCATAATGCCGCGTGATCCCGGCCTAGAATAGGATTATCCTGGTGGTGTCGTAAGCGGCGACTAAAGAGCGTGTGGTAGAGTCACGTCGCCAGCAATGGCAACACGCGTGGTCAGACTCGACCGGATCATTACCACTCCGGCATTTAAAACCGGCGTTAAGTAGTGGCTTTATGCCACTGCGTTTCGCATCAGGTAATGCCGGGCTCCGGCGTCCAACCCACCTTAAAAGCAGGCAACACACCTGTAGCTCCTCTAGTGTTACACGGGGTCGTGGGCGGCGGTAGTCACTTACCATCAGGTTACCCGAACGCTGGTTTGCCTTGTCCTTTTCCATAAAAAAAAATATATATCGAAAATGGTTAAAGTCTACATGACATGATTCAAAGTTCGTTTTATTTCTCATAAGAAAAGGCATGTAGCATGCCTTTTCTCGCCGCTTTTCTCATAGCACATACGCAGAAGAAAAATGACATTAAGGCACTCCATTCCTCATACCTTAAATTTGTGTGCATAGAGTATATTACCACTATGTTCTTTGGACTTTTTACGCAAGTAAAATAAAGCGGTCTTTTTTAGGTTTCTTTAACTCAAAAAGTAAAAATGGAACCCTTATATGACCACATCCCTCTGTCAAAACCATTTATCTCGAGATTGCGTGGAAGTATCAAGTGGAAATTAAAATCAATATCTAGGTTTACCATCACCTGGGGCATAGAAAAAATCATGCTTCTAAGTCAACGCAATCAAAAGATACCAGAGTTAATGCAACATCTTTGCTGCATTTTGTACTTCCTTTTCCGTATACTTAAGAAATTTGGCAGAAAGTGACAACTTACGAAACAAATAAAGGAAAAAATATCATGAGGTGATAATTTATAGATATTTCAAAGAAAAAAAATATATTACAAACTTATATTTGTAGTTCATTTCATAACAAATGAATGGATACACCCGCAAACTTAAGTTTATCAATTTTATTCGCCGCGTTATTAAAAGCTATAGGGTATTTCCCGTAGTTATTTCATAATAGTGGGACTATACATGATATTATGAAATTTGGCGAGATGTGAGAACTTGCAGTAGGTACAAATATAGGATAGGAATGTTCGATGGGCGAGTCCAACCCGCACTTGACCGGTTTTTTAAAAGAAGAAATCTGTTTATATAAGTAAGTTATAAAAATCAACTGTATTTTTAAATTTACTACAGTTTTGTTTCACATTCACTTTGTAGTTACGGGTGGATTTAAAGTTACTACAGTGGAACATTTCATATGCCGAAATAGAGGTAACGGTAGTAAGACTCAACACCATGTACTAAATCTCAACACCACTCTTTTTCTTATCAAATAAATATATTAAAAAAATCTTCCCTCGAGTTAGGAAGTGGCCCTCAACTATCGTGTTTAGATCAAAACTCTACCGCACTGTGCCATGATTGTCTAGACTCAACTAATAAGGAAGTAAATACGTCATATATTATATTCTTAACAAACGTGTAAAAGAGGGTAGATATGGGTGAAAAAGACTATAAAAGCAATGGAATTGTGTTTTCCCACCCGGTGAAACTGTCAAGACCATTCCAGGTCAACAGCAATAAAGCCAAATAAAAAAAAAGAAAAAAATGAATTATATATCACTTATTGTATCACTCATTTCCCCTCCGAGCGGTGATACGTACTAGACGCAGGCCTGCGTGCTCCTCCAAATAAATCCCTAACACCGGTTTAAGTTCGTTTTTGTGAAGTGTATTTTATAAGGAAACATTGATACAAATCCCGTAGATTCAGTGTGTAAAAGGTGAAGTGAAAACCCAGGATGTGATTGAACAATAATTAATATAAAGATAGCAAACTTTTAAAAATTGTACGTTAATGTTCAACTCACAGTGCAGTCACTTTGTAGAGGTCATACGGTGAACGACCTCTAGCCCCTCCAACTTGCTTGCTTAGTAGGCAATGGCATCAGCACTCGGACTTTTTCAACTACATCTCTAAAGTCGTTGCTGGTGCAGTGGTTTCTATAGCGGCTTCGATATTGACTGCAAAGCGACTGACCCGAGTTCGCGTCCTACCACTATACAAAAACTTTTCTAATTTTTATTTAATTCTCGGACTATTGTTTTTATTTGTAAACCATTTTAGCATATTAACGACCATGTCTTCAAAAAACGTCGTATTTTCAACGGGTGGATTGGAACATAGCGAATTTGAACCGCCCTTGGATAAATTGACAAAGTCAAATATTTCTCTGCGCAAACGCAAGAACGACGGTGATGACAATAGTCAATCCCGCAATATACTGGCAGAGTTGCGCATAATGTTTACTGCGTTTTCAAAAGAGCAGGATGAGAAACTGTCAACATTGCACGAGACGGTCACTAACATCCAGGAGCAAAATAAGCAGATTATACAATCTATTGAGTTTGTTAGCAAGAAATACGATGACTTAAATGATAAACTAAACCACCTCGAGGAGGACCGCAAAGCTNCACACACACACACACACACACACACACACACACACACACACACACACACACACACACACACACACACACACACACACACACACACACACACACACACACACACACACACACACACACACACACACACACACACACACACACACACACACACACACACACACACACACACACACACACACACACACACACACACACACACACACACACACACACACACACACACACACACACACACACACACACACACACACACACACACACACACACACACACACACACACACACACACACACACACACACACACACACACACACACACACACACACACACACACACACACACACACACACACACACACACACACACACACACACACACACACACACACACACACACACACACACACACACACACACACACACACACACACACACACACACACACACACACACACACACACACACACACACACACACACACACACACACACACACACACACACACACACACACACACACACACACACACACACACACACACACACACACACACACACACACACACACACACACACACACACACACACACACACACACACACACACACACACACACACACACACACACACACACACACACACACACACACACACACACACACACACACACACACACACACACACACACACACACACACACACACACACACACACACACACACACACACACACACACACACACACACACACACACACACACACACACACACACACACACACACACACACACACACACACACACACACACACACACACACACACACACACACACACACACACACACACACACACACACACACACACACACACACACACACACACACACACACACACACACACACACACACACACACACACACACACACACACACACACACACACACACACACACACACACACACACACACACACACACACACACACACACACACACACACACACACACACACACACACACACACACACACACACACACACACACACACACACACACACACACACACACACACACACACACACACACACACACACACACACACACACACACACACACACACACACACACACACACACACACACACACACACACACACACACACACACACACACACACACACACACACACACACACACACACACACACACACACACACACACACACACACACACACACACACACACACACACACACACACACACACACACACACACACACACACACACACACACACACACACACACACACACACACACACACACACACACACACACACACACACACACACACACACACACACACACACACACACACACACACACACACACACACACACACACACACACACACACACACACACACACACACACACACACACACACACACACACACACACACACACACACACACACACACACACACACACACACACACACACACACACACACACACACACACACACACACACACACACACACACACACACACACACACACACACACACACACACACACACACACACACACACACACACACACACACACACACACACACACACACACACACACACACACACACACACACACACACACACACACACACACACACACACACACACACACACACACACACACACACACACACACACACACACACACACACACACACACACACACACACACACACACACACACACACACACACACACACACACACACACACACACACACACACACACACACACACACACACACACACACACACACACACACACACACACACACACACACACACACACACACACACACACACACACACACACACACACACACACACACACACACACACACACACACACACACACACACACACACACACACACACACACACACACACACACACACACACACACACACACACACACACACACACACACACACACACACACACACACACACACACACACACACACACACACACACACACACACACACACACACACACACACACACACACACACACACACACACACACACACACACACACACACACACACACACACACACACACACACACACACACACACACACACACACACACACACACACACACACACACACACACACACACACACACACACACACACACACACACACACACACACACACACACACACACACACACACACACACACACACACACACACACACACACACACACACACACACACACACACACACACACACACACACAACACTTTGGCATAAATGCATAGATCGCATATACCCTCACGCACGCACTCACATGCACACACACACGCACTCACACATACACACACACTCACATACTCACACACACACACACACACACACACACACACACACACGCACGCACGCACGCACGCACGCACGCACGCACGCACCCACACACACACACACACACACACACACACACACACACACACACACACTGCCTATGAATTCTAAAACAATAATAGCCTTAAGAGGGGTGCAAAATTTGGTATATTAATTAGTGGTAGATGAAACGGCTTGATGTGCACATTCTAATAGATATTTTATTCATTTTTTATAAAGCACCAATTGTACGGATCCCCCGGCGGGCGGGCCTTTCGGAGCGGCGAGGTTGTTCGAGTTTTTTTGTATTAGTTTATTTTTAACATTTTTAAAGTGTTATTCCACACTTAAGAAAGAGAAATACTTATTAAGAAAACGAATAAAACATTCAAATCCCACTACGTTAAAAAAATTATACGTTTTCTTAAGAAGTAGTTTATTTTTCTCTCAAAGAGAAAAGTAAACATTTTTTTAAATAGTTTTTTAATTGACCGTCAGTCAGGCTTTTTCTAAGAAGATACCTCAAAATAGTAGATTTTTTTAATATTCTGATGTATATTAATATTGCACAAAAATGATATTTTAAGTAATGTGCTAAATAAGGAATAAAATAAAATAATCTTTATTGTAATTTCATAACTAAAGTATAATTATATTTTTACTGTATTGAGGTGAACAGAAATAGCATGAATTTTAAAATAAAACCGTTGTTTTTTTTTAACAAAAAAGATCAAAAGAGCTACACGGTGAGTGATTTACTATTTACTACATACTCGTACATACGTTTTCGTTGTTGTGACAAGTATTTATATTTTAAAGTCAAAAATAAATTCTGCTTTGAAAAAATAAAACTTAACATTTGTGATATAATATATCTCTATATGTTTTCTTCTTTATTACCCGACTGTGGCGAAGTCCAAAAGAAGAGTTATGTTCTAAGCGCGTATGTATGTACCTATATATTCGTTCCTTTGTTCCCTTGTAACTGATAAACTGATTTTTGAATTTCTTGTCTGTCTGTCTGTCTGTCTGTCTTTCTGTCTGTCGATATCTATGGTCACACTTTTCTCTGAAAATACTGAACTGATTTACTTAAAAGTTTCACCAATTGATTTGTTTTAACTCAACTTAACAAATAAAGCCAGGAGGCGCGGGTTTCAGTCCCGCTACTTTAAAATTTTTATACGTATATACGTACTAAATAAGTATATTTTTTTCCTAATTGCTGATTGACACTTTAAAAATGTTGAAAATATTTAATAAATACCATTCTCTCTTGCCCGACGATAATTCTTAGTAATTACGACAATAATTCTTTTGGGTAGCGCAAATTTGTAAAAATCTCCCTACACGCTTAGTATACTTTACCTCAAAAGATACGGAAGCTTGATAGACAGACGTAGAAGATCTAAGAAACAGGGTGTGCTTTCTCCGAAATATTATAAGTTAATTTCATTTCTCCCTCCTCAGACATATTTTTGGCAGCATTGAAATAAAATCGACTCGGCAAAGTCAGTAAAGGCTTTGTATCTTCGAGCGTCCATGATTTCGTGCCAAAAAATATTTAACGTAGACTAATCCTTGTTTTTTGGTATAAAATATATGTCACGATTTACTGTTCAAAAGACATTTCGTGTTGAATGGTGGGTCAATTGTAATACGAGTATATCGTTGCTTCGCGCTGCTTCACGCTGTATCCCGCATACAGTAGGGTTGGCAGAGGGAACCTCTTGTTAAGACTCCGTATCCCACTACACAAACAGTGTGTAATATAATATAAAAGTTTATAAATAATATCTACTACATTCCGTTTTATTTACTTTGGGTTTACTTTATTGAGTATTTCTTTGAAAAAAATCATAATATAAATAGATTGATGCGAATACTTTTAGTATAATAACTCCTTGGATAATACATTAGTGATATCAATACATTCCATTTATATAAATTACTTTTAAGGATGATGAGGCCGTCGTGGCGCGGGGGCACAAGGATATGATTGTAACGTGACAGTTGTTGGTTCGTTATACGCTCGAGGAAATTAAATATTTAATATTTTCATTTCATTACTCTGCTCTAAAGAGGCAAATCGTGGCGTCGAGTTCCGTCATTAAATAAAGATCGGCGGACAGTGGAAAACAAAAGTGTTAACACAACGAAAGTGTCGTAATTGTAATGTACTCGTATATCCCTGGTTACTTGTGCCTACGATGCTATGCATGAAGCTATACATTACACTGTATTTTTCACTTGCTAGCTAATGTGTAGATGTTGGATTGAGTAGCGGAATTAAACGCCGTGGTTGGTTATACTTGAGAAAAACGTGGTAACTAACATACCTAGGTAAATATGAATAATTCGGCGATGTTCTTTGTAAACGTAATATTGCGTGTATTCGTACAGTTAAATATATCCAAACTATGTCAAGATGTATATATCTTTATAATATCTCATACAAAACACTCCTACATTACTGACTCGCGGTTTCGAACAAAAAATGGATATTACATTCATGTCATTGTAGTTTACGAATCCGATATATTTTCTTTTTCGTTTCAATTCTTTTTGGTATATTAATAACTTTACCTAAGTATATTATTTCGACGAAAATTGAATGTATGTGTATGAGAGCAGTAAATTAAAGGAAAATAAGCTTTGTGTGTGGTGCCCTCGTGGCGCAACGGTATAGCGTCTAACTGTTAAAGCGACGGTTGTGAGTTCGATTCCGTATCGGAGGAATGAATTAATTTAATTTTAAATTGAAAATAATTCATAAGACAAAGTATGACGTTGAGTTGTATCACTTCAAACACAATAAAAAAAAGAAAAGTGTACAGAAGTGGAAAATGTTTAAGAAAGTAGAGAAACTGGTTGTGTGAACAGTCTCCAAACAAATTAATATAATCTCCACCTCTTATCTACATAAGAAGTATTCTATCTACGGATTTTCCACCAACTGCGTTCATTTTCATCATATTTTCGCAATATTGCTTATAATTAGATTTTTTTTTACATCCATCCCAATTAATTACCATGAAAAATTCCCTGAGGGTAAAAAATAATAAAATACACAGCAATTTTTCAATCAAGAGGTTCCCACAACCGCAAACAGAACCGTTATTTTATTTAATCAGTTGGATCGAGTTATAATTTTATTATGCCAGCACAATAATATTAATATTCAATCAGTCTTCATTCGCTTTACCACTGTAACGGAATTAATGAAGTTACTTTACATTAATTAAAAGGAAGGTAATGAAATAATGCGAACGTTTGGAAGATTCATTTGATTAAGTTACGTTTCCATTTGTTGGAGAAAAAAAACAGCTTTGCCAACTTTGTGTTAAGACACTCCGTTTCCCATTTTCGGCCGAATTTTCGAAGCATTGCATGTGGAGTGAGTGCTTCAAAGATATTTCTGCCTGTCTGTTATATTTTGTTAGTATTTAAAAAACCAGAGTCAGACTTGTGCCTAGTACCTAAGATTTCGTTCTAATTTCGGATTTTATGTCAAAGGGAAGTTGATAAATTCAAGTGGCATATACACTCATTTTGTATAAAATAAAACACAGATATACGCTAGTAAGGATTTTTTCTATAAAAACCTATAGATATTCGGATATTTTCTTTTATTTGTATTGTAAGTTTGCGCCAAATTTCATAACCATAGGTCCACGGGCATTCGGCTCATATCTTTTGATGGCGTTGAATTAGACGTTTATTTTTTCTGTGCTCCAAGAGATTTTTTTTCTTTTTTCTAAATCTGCCATCGGCTATCTTGAGATAATCAGATGTTTTGTCCTTGCAGGAAGTACTTCAGTAAATACTTTCCTCCTATCTTCAGTATAGTCCATCCTCAACATAGGGTCTTTGGTGTAGTTTCAGTATTTGCCATCGCTTAAGTCTTGTGATGTCATGATTGTTATTTGCCAGGTGCCTTGCCAGTTGATTTGTGTGCTTTGGATTTCCTTGTATTTAATAGCGTATCTATTTACCTCTTCCTTAATAGTTGGAATATTCAAGTAATCATGTATTTCCACATTTCTTGTGAACCATTGTGCATTTGATAATGTTCTTAGGACATTATTTTGGAATCTTTGCAGGATTTAAAGATTTGAGTTACTCGCAGATCCTCATTTCATAAGACCAGTAGAGCTTTATGATGCATTTACAAACTAATACTTTATTGGAAAGTGTCAGTGGTGACTGTCGCCCAATTAACCAGCATAAAGGTTTGAAGACGAGATCTGCTTCTTTTCTTTTAGTTTTATATGATTAGTCCATGTTAGTCTTTGATCTAAATTAAGCACAAGTGACCTCACACAGCTATGTTTAGATATTTGTTCATCTCTTAATGTGATATATGGGCTCCTCTATAGAGTGGGAACATACACGTACACTTGGATACACAAACCAAGTGCATCCAGCACTTTGTTTAATTCTCCACTTTTCCAGCCAGTCGTCTATTTTATTAAGATGAGTTTACAATATTGCAATATTTCAGCTGCCACAGTAGGGTTTTTGTACTACATTCTTAGTTGTTGTTAGTACATTCTCACTGCAGGGAAGATCAGCCGTGTTTATTGAATAAAAGAACGGGCCAAGCACACAGTCTTGAGCTATGCAGGTCCGAACGTCACACAACTCAAGAAACTTTATCGTTAAATTTAACCTGGAACTTTTTGCCCAGCAGGTATGACTTTATAGCTTATAAATTATTATTATTTTAATTATATGGATTGCCTTATCTTGCTCATAATCCGATGGACCTGTTCAACCATGGGATGCTGTCCCGAGAATCCAAACTAGTGGGTAAGAGTTATAGCTTTTTCATCCAGAATTGACTCGAGTGAGAGCTCAGAAAAATTTTAGACATTGTTAGGAGGAGACTGATGGGCAGTCAGACTTGTTCATAATTAAAGGATTCACTAGACTTCTTCATAATTAAAGGATTCACAGACCTATCACACATCTTCACAGATCTATGTATTCACGGCCTATCTTGATATTGAATCCTATGTGGATACAACCTCAGGCCACACACACAGAATATCTAGAGAAAAACTCAGAACTGAAGGTAAATCTAAAAACAGAAATGTTCGTAGATGATGCAAAATCCTATATAACCAACCTAATACAAGAAGCAGCTTGGTGTAGTACTCCATACCTGATAATAACAACAGAGTCACAAACATCCCATTGAAAATTATATTGTCATCACCCTTCTGCTTGAAAGTCCTAGATTTTTGACTTAATTATTTATTATTAACTTTAGCTTGCCAAACGGACAACAATCACTTTGTTGCACTCCTCCAAGGATTTGGTTTTTTTTGTGAGGTATGGAACCCTAAAAAAGAGATTGATTAAGAAATAAAAATTAATAATTATAAAATAACATGCACCCAACATTGGGCGTAAAGTCGAGAACGGAGTGTCATAATGCAAGCTTCTCTCTGAATACCTTGCTATACGAGTATGTGTGATATAGTGTGATTTTGTTTATATTTTATTTTAAAATTTCTTATTATAACTTAATAAACTATACAAATAAATATTATCTATCTAATAAAATAAATATTATCTCAAATAACTTTATAGCGTTATTAAAAGGAATTTTCTAACGCTGACTCAGGCGAAAATAATCCACGAATTTCACGGAAAGCCCAATTATGTTGACTCCGCTTTTTCTAACGAGACAAAATACAAGTAACGAGGAACAAAATGGATGAGGATCTGCTTCGCTAAGACTGTAGAGCTGGATGGTAAAGAATATTTCAAAAAAGAAAAATATTTTTATACATAATGTTTGGAAAATAATGTACAAACATTTTAAAGATAGTGTTCAGGAAAAAAATGTTATAGATAAGTTTAAATTTTAGATTATTCAGAAGAAATATATTTTATTGTGAAAGTTTATTAACTTTAACTTTTAAATTAAAAAATAAGTTATACATTAGCATACCTTTACGGGAACAATTATTTTATTGAGATTACCGAAATTAAGCTCATTGTTGTTCTAGAGAATTTTTTAAAACTTTCCATAACAGCGAGGTAATTAATCTGCTATGTGTTTAGTGTTATTTTTATGTTTTCATATAAATGGTTTATATGAAATTATAGAAATCAATACTAATTCTTGAGGCCTAATAAGTACTAATTAATGAGGCCGGTCGTGGCGCAGCGGCACGAGGTGTGACTGCAAAACCGACTGGTTGTGGGTTCGATCCCCACTCGAGGAGATGAAATATTTACTTAAATTTATATTTCCATTTCTTCGCTCTGGTGTCGAGGTTAAGCGCGGCGTTGAGTTCTGCCACTCAACACGCAATGCCTCCAGAATTCGGCAGAAAGTGGGGAACGGAGTGTCTTAACACTAGGTTCCCTCTGCCTACCCTGCTGTGTGCGGGATACAGCGTGAAGCTAATTTTTAATTTTTTTAATACTAATTCTTCATTCTTGAAAAAAAAGTTAATAGATTGTAGTAAAAGAAATCGTTTCTGACATACCTGTGAGTACAAAACATTTTTTTTAAATGAAACCATGTAAAAATAATGACTGACCTGAAGAAGAAGACACACGATTAGTGCACTCTTAATGTACTCAGCGCTATTGCAAAACATTAAGTATTTATTCTATCTTAAAAGACGACCCTCATTATCTTTACTTAGCTTGTTAAAATATTAATAGTTCGAAACGAGACGATGAGATAAGACCGAGATTTCGGTATTCCTTTTGTGAATGAAATAGAATTTATGTACCTATGTATAAGCCTTAAGTGTTGATTAGATATATTTTAAATGAAATTTTTAAGATTCACCTTTATTCCGCGAAACAAGGTGGAGAAAACTTAGTGTACATTTCGTTATATACTTTCCGTCTACATTCTGGAGATTGCGTGTTGACTAGCAGAATTTAATAGTTAGAAAAAGAAAATATTTAATTCTCCAGATTTGGCATTGACTGTCACGATCACATGCTGCTACGATATTTTTATTAATTTATTTTTAGCTTAACGCTATATCCCGCAAACGGTAGGCAGAAGGAACATGGAAACCCAATTCTAAGACACTCCGATCCCTATTGTCCGCCGAATTCTTAAGACATAGCCTTTTAAGTTGGAGATCTCAAAATCACTTTTTGCCTCGTTACCAGAGGTTAAAAATTAAGATATAATTACATAATTATTTTATTTTCGCGTGTAGGAACCAAACAGACAACCGTAGGGTTTACAGATACACACTTGTTCTCCTGCGCCACGACGGCTTCAATTAAAATATTTATTTCAGAAAATAAATTTTTACAAGAAAATAATTGTTAATGATTACTACAAAGTACAATTTAATTACAATATGTTGGTTATATTTTGAGTATCAAATATTAGCCTTAGTGGAAATCAAACCTACTACCTTATTCACTCGATATGAACGAACATCTAGCTTTATTTACTTGTAAATCCGCCTGTCAGTCCAGCTGTAAGCTCCTCTACCCTGACATAGCCACTCGTCGTAATCCAACGATAATGCCGACGTCTTGAGTGCGTTCTTCAACATAGTAGGTAGCTACTTGTCTTTTCCGTTGGTATTTTTATATGGTAGTTGGATTTGAACTTTTTGAATTGAATTTTTGTTTATTTTGGAAATCATAGAAATGTATGAGGCTAGTCTTGACGCAACGGCACAAGCATTTGATTGGATGCACGACAGGTTCGATTCCCATTTGAAGAAATAATTATTTAATATTTTCATTTACTCGCTCTGGTAACGAGGCAAAGTGCGGCGTTGTGTTCCACTGAAAACTTACTTCCTCCAGAAATCAGTGGAAAATGGGGAACGGAAGTATCTCAATGGGTACAGAGTGTCTTAATACCTAGGTTATCTTTGGCTACTGTGCTATATGCAGGATACAGCGTAAAGCTAAAAAAATATTTTGACTTTTTTCCATTGATTAATATTCATAAAATCGTCTGAATGTTTTATTTTTTGCTTGTGACAAATTTTGTAAGCATTCAAATCTTGTCACAGAAACTTTCGCAAATAAATTATTTTTTTAGTAATTTTTACTCCCTCACACTCCTCTGTGAAGGATCATCATCGTGTAAACTGAAACTTCTAGAAACATAAAGAAAAAATACATTCTTTACACATAATATTCACAGCGACCACCTAAGTTCTATATTCCCAAAATCCCAGCCAGTAATAAATAATTGAGACACGGTCTTACTTCTCGGTCATCTCGTGATGCGTTAGTGTGAATTATTGCTTTGTCTACGACTCGACTGTCTTTTATCCTCACATATTTTCCTTTAGATTATTTTTCCAACATTTCACCTTGTTTAGAGATAATAGCAGAATCTATTTTATAGGAATAAATTTTAGAATAAATAATAAATTTTACGATAAATAATAAATTATTATCACAAACTGCCAGAATTAAAATTAAGGTTACTATTATTTTTAGAGGGAACCTAGTGTTAAGACACTCCGCACTTTCCCCCGAATTCTGGAGGCAATGCGTGTCAAGTGACAGAACTTAACGCCACGCTTTACCTCAACACCAGAGCGAAGAAGTGAAAATATAAATTTAAGTATTTCATTTCCTCGAGTGGGGATCGAACCCACAACCAGTCGATTTTACAGTCACACTTTGTGCCCCTACGCCACGACTAGCCTCGTTACAATTATTCATTTGACTAAAAAAATCCTTATTTACAATTGGTATATCTTCTATTTCATGCTGTAGATACAGCCTATATAGTGGAGTAGGTAGTGATTCTAAAAACATTGTGTTCTTCACTTTCCATTTAATTATATTATAGATATATTAAATATTGAATTTAATCACTTTATTTTGTCAGTTTGTCATGTTAAAAAAATGAAAATGAAAATAATTCATTCCATTGAGTGGGAATCGAACCCAGAGCCGTCACGCCTATAATCAGACTCCATAAAATATTTTACTAATGAACGATAAAAGAAAACTACTTATGCTAAAACAAATAATAAGCTTTTTCAACGACTTTATAAAACTTGTCGTTGAAAATGAATACGTTTTCTTATTTAACTTTATTCATCTTGAAGGAAGTCTTAACTCAATTTTAAGAGTTCTTACTCTGTCATTAGAACTTGCCGGCTATCTGCAGGTAGCTAACAACATCAGGACAGGTCATTTTGTTAAAAAAATATATTAAATGTTAGGGGATAGAAGACTTTGTATTTTGTGGCATGCAATAGCACAGCATCTTACTGTAAATACGGTGGTTGTAGGTTCGATCTTTGGGGTAGGATTATATTTAAATTATTTTCGTTTTTACAACCTGGCAACATACAGTGCGGCATCATAGCGCTTACAATATAGTTTTCTCCCAATTTACAGAAATATTTATCTAAAATTCATCCTTTGAATATTATGTAACAAAATTTTAGTATTCAAAAAAGGTCTGGTTGTGGGTTCGATGCCTACTCGAAGAAATGAAATATTTATTCATATTTACATTTCCATTTCTTCACTCTGGTGTTGAAGCAAAGCGCGGCGTTGAGTTTCGCCACTCATCACGCAAGGCCTCCAAAATTAGGCGGAAAGTGGGGAACGGATTGTTTTAACAATTAGTTCCCCCTGCCTACCCTGCTGTGTGCGTAATACAGCGTGAAGCTTTTTTACAAAAAGCTCTACAAGTGCTACAAAATGTATTCAAAGCTATAAATTAAAAGAGGGTCAAAATGATTGGTTCACCAGTAACCTTAGTAGAGTTCCATTACTCAGGTCATGGCTCCATTATATTGAGTGAAAAAGACAAGGTATATGGGTCACCTGATGGAAAGTGATCAACATCCAGACCGAGATAATCAAAACGTTTAAAATATAAATAATAACCCAAGTAGACATCGAATCCACATTCATCACAAACACTTAATTACTTTTCAAATATTAGTGCTGAAAATTAATTAAATTTGTAATGAATAATATAATTACATATTTCATCATTATGATACAAAATAGAAGTGACGCTGCCTGAAAAACCAATACCAAAGCAATTAATCCAACAGTCAATTTCACTTAATTATATTATATAAAATTCCCGTAGTTAAATAAAAATAACTGTGTATGACACATGACATGGCCGTGGTACCTATAACCTCAGGTACAGTGGTTTATAGGCCTATAGCCATCCTCGATTACTACTTCGAACTAGTAGTTGTTAATATTAGCATTCAACCAAAAAAATTATTAGTTAAAGTGAGCTTTATCAGATTGTTTTTTTTTTGTCAATAATAGTATAGAATGTATTTGAGACATCCCAAGAAACTATTATAGCGCAGGAGGACAGTGTATGACTGTACATGCGGTTGATTATGGGTTTGATCCAGACTTAAGACTTATTTTTTTAGCTGTGTTCTCGAGATAAAAGGCAGAGTTAATATAAAAATCAAATCAGCTTCACGCTGTATCCCGCACACAGCAGGGTAGGCAGCGGGAACCTAGTGTTAAGACACTCCGTTCCCCATTTTCTGCAGATTTCTGGAGGCATTGCGTGTTGAGTTGGAGAACTCAACGCCGCGCTTTGCCTCGCCGCCAGAGCGAAGAAATGAAAATATAAATTTAACTAAATATTTCATCGGATCGAACCCACAACCAGTCGGTTTTACAGTCACACTTTGTGAACGCAAGGTTGTATTCCGCAAATCAAGAAAAAACAATGTCTCGTTGCGCGAATTCTGGAGCAAAGTGAAGAACGGAGTGTGTTAACAATAACATATTCACTTTAAAGTATACATAACTATAAATTGAGTACCTAATTTATATATATTTTGTAAATACTAATAATAATGTTTTCTTTATTTCGACATTTTACTTTGAACTGAGGCCAATTAGTGAACCATAATTGGGTCTGTCTCTTGGATTCAACTTTTCGTGAAATTATTTAGTTAGTCCTTGAATACTATTATATAAATAAATATTTGTTGTCTAATATAACAATCTATCTATCTGAGTGGAAAAATAAAAATATTAAAATCACTCCCCAGACTTCATTTCCATAAAAAAATACCTAAAATTCAATCCTAGAGCTAAGTCTCGCATAAAAATATCAACGGAATCGACATGTAGCTACCATCCATGTTGAAGAACGCACTCAAGACGCCGGCATTACCGTTGGCTTACGACGAGTGCCGATGTCTGGGCAGAGGAGCTTACAGTTGGACTGACAGGCGGATTTACAAGTAAATAAAGTTAAATGTTCGTTTATATTTAGTACTTTTGGATCAATGTGAGTAATATATATTTAATACATGTCTATATATAGTATTATATATTATAAGTATAATGCAAATAAAAAAATATATCAATAATCAGTTTCACACTGTATACTGCACACACCATGGTAGGCAGTGGGAGTGTCTTAACACTAGGTTTGTTAAGGCACTCTCCGTTCCCCACTTTCCGCCAAATTCCGAACATAATGCATATAAATCTTCGGCAAACGGCAGTGTAATCGCAAAAAAATACCGATATGCCGCGTAAAGACGCAAACGAAATACTAGTTCATATATTTATGTTAAAAGATAGAAAGAAACGTAGCAACATCATACTAATTGTAAATTAAGAATTTTTTTGTAAGAGATAACTGTAGACCAATATGAAAGTCCGTAATAATAGAGGGTTCGAATCTTGCTTAATGTAAATTTATATCGAATATTGGTTCTGCAATTGTGTAGTCATGGTTAAAGGAATAATTCACACTAACGCATCATACGAGACGTGAGAGAGTTTATAACTGGCAGTGGTTTTGGGAATAAGAGACATGCATTGGCTGGAAATAGAGAAAGAGTTTTGATCTATGTATAGTTTTGAACATAATAACAAAACTCGACGCAATGATCGACCAGAGTGGGGAAGTGAAGTTAATTTTAATTTAATCATTCCCCATAAAAGAGTCAAACCCATATNTATATATATATATATATATATATATATATATATATATATATATATATATATGAAACTTACTTAGTGTTAAGATTATCTGTTCCTCACTTTCGTCTTACACGACTGAAGAAATAAAAATACCTCATTCAAATGACTCGGAATCCAACCTACGACTGTCGCTTTTTCATTCTCTAAATCTCTGCACCACGGCAGTCTCAGCAGATAGATGTTGTGATTTTGAAATCAAAACGGTTTATACCAATTGGATCCTTTATAACGATATCGAACGCGCTTCAAAGTAAATATATGCTTTTTATCATTATTTAACCTTTTTCGGTTCAAATAATATGAGTAAATATGACCTATACTGTGCTACCTTTTTTCATTACTTTCACTACGCATACTATTTTGATATAATTATAACCAACTTCACGCTATATCCCGCACACAAAAGGGTAGGCAGAGGGAACCTTGTGTTAAGTCACTCCGTTCTCCACTTTCCGTCGAATTCTGGAGGCATTGCGTGTTGAGTGGCGGAGCTCAACGCCGCGCTTGGCCTTAACACCAGAGCGTAGAAATAGAAATATAAACTTAAATACATATTTCATTTCCTCGAGTTTGGATCGAACCCACAACCAGGGGCATTTACAGTCACACATTGTACCCCTGCGCCAGGACTGGTCTCCCTAAGTAGTCTATTTAATATAATATATATAATTTTGTATACATATATGGTGGTTATATTTCCATTTCTTCGCTCTGGTGTCGAGGTTAAGCGCGGCGTTGAGTTCTGCCACTCAACACGCAATGCCTCCAGAATTCGGCAGAAAGTGTGCGGGATACAGCGTGAAGCTAATTTAATTTTATTTTTATTTATATATGGTGATATTGTTTCCTTACTTTCAAGTATTTTATATATTTTTTTATTAAATTTAACTAAATACAAGCGTGAACAGAAAAGAAAAATAATAGTAATATTTAAGTATCATTAAAAGAGTGATAGAAAGTGAAGCTGATTTTATTTTGATGTATTTTTTTAACCATTGCGTGTTTTGTTTATTCACTTTAATTACTTATGCCTACTTATTATTCTTTATCGGCTTACATTGATTATTTAGGCTTATATTTCCTTACTAATCCTAAATCTAAAACTAAAAAAAAAAATTCAAACACATATTTAATAAATATTCGTAGAGTTCAAGCGGGCGAATCCGCGTGGGTCAGCTAGTCTTGTTATAAAATAAAGTAAACATATAACGCCACAATATAAAAGTACCTGCAAAATATCTATCCAGAAAAAGCTAGCTTCGTAAATTATATGATAAAGTACTATCAGTATCTCCTTACAATTCCACTCTCCCATAAATCATTGTACGAGACACGGCTACCTTTACTCGGAATGACGTGCTAATGTGAATTATTATTATTGCCATTGGCTATGAAGAAATTGTGGAAGATAAAATAGTAGATTTTATTTAATGAACGGCATAGTGTCCACTGTGGTTCTTGTGTGAAAGTGATGGTAATGTGTTCATATCTCAATTAGAGTAATTTAAATCAAATATATAAAGCTAAATTTATCTTTTTTAGTCTACTGTTCGAAAGGGTAAAAACAGAACTCTTTTAGGATCACTTTGTGGTCTGTCAAGACTATTTATATCGAGATTGTGTTAAGATATCAATCTGAAATTAATATCATATATTTAAATCTGTGATCCCTTGAAGTACAGAAAAAAATCAAGCTTTCAAATCAACGCAATCAAAAGATACGAACATACGATTATATGCATGGATTTTGCTGCATTAAATATGAAATTCGCCGCGTAATCCTCACCTTATAAGGTACTTCCCGTGGACCTACAGTTATGAAAGGTGGCACGAAGTGAGAATTTACATATTAACATTTTTTAATAAACTAGGACTATGCTAACTTGTTTGCTTGCTTGCTTGCTCGTTTAATCACATATTTTTATAGATTTTTTATAGATTTTTTAATTTTTTTTGCCGTGTGATCCCGGCCTAGAATAGGATCATCCTGGTACTGGTGGTGTCGTAAGAGGCGACTAAAGTACGTGTGGTAGAGTCACGTCGCCAGCAATGGCAACACGCATGGGCAGACTCGACCGGATCATTACCACCCCCGGCATTTAAAACCGGCGTGAAGTAGTGGCTTTATGCCACTGCGTTTCGCATCAGGTAATGCCGGGCTCCGGAGCCCAACCCACCTTACAGGCAGGCAACGCACCTGTAGTGCACCTCTGGTGTTGCACGGGGTCGTGGGCGGCGGTGATCACTTACCATCAGGTGACCCGCACGCCTTGTCTTTTCCATAAAAAAAAAGATACTTTCGATTTCAATCTGCTGTAGCAATACCCAACATAACTACAACACAGAGTGATTTTGTCACCATTTTAAATGAAACCACAGTTTTAACATCTCCATAAAAACCTAATACAATAAAAAAGGAGATTTTTCCAAAAATAAAAAGTGATTGTTTCAAACAAAATAAAAAAAAAAACAAAGAATGAAAATTGGCAGATCGGCAACGTTTAGTTTTAGTATTTTAGTAATAGTATGTGTTTACGTTATGGGTATCCATTCGTAACAGCGTCACACGAAATACAGGAATCGATAAACATCGTGAAATGAAAAAAAAGTCCTACGTTTAAACTGTTGAGGTATTTTGATTAATTTGTATAGGTATGGATTTTAAATATTTTACCCTATATGCTGCTACCGTAAAAGGAGCGCAGTCGCTTCCATTCTGTATACACAATGGGTCAAAAATTCGGCGGAATAATATAATATATGCGGGATACAGCGTGAAGCTAAAAAGAAAAAAAAATAACAAAAACTTCGTACCTAGTTATATGCGGGATACAGCGTGAAGCTAAACAAAATAATGATCTTGTATTGGGGTAGTTATATAATCGAAAATAATAATCCAATAGACAAATACGAAATAATCACCGACGTGACATTATTGTTTGACCTACATACAGTCAAGTCGAAAGACAGCTCGAAAACGTGCTGTGTATGCAGATGCTTAAAGAAAATTTTATAATTCAATACATATTTTTACAGTACATTTCAATATGAAAAATGATTTTGTATGTCATTTGATGTTTATATTATATAAAAAAAAATATTTAAAAAAGAAAGTAAAGACAACATTGTGGCGCAGCATTACTGTAAACATTGTGGTAAGATATGGCGTTAAATTTCGCCACTCAACGCGCAATGTTTCGATTTTGTATTTTACAATGATGCATTTGAAACAGCTGGGAAGTAAGCTCTATTATCATTATAATAGAATAAAAATTTGATGAAATTCAAAATATGTTTCCAACAACTTTCGAAATCATACAAGAAGATTTATATTGTTTATGTTAAAAGTTTATCCACGAATTAATTACAAAAAGTTTTAAATTTCACTATTCAATGTGTAGGATCGATCTTCGTGGAAATACTCAGGGCAGGTCTATGACTAAAAGATTGTAATACTATTTACTTGATATACTTTTATAATAATAAAGACAAGAAAGAAATTTATTAATACTCGTTTGCACTCATTTTTAATGAGAAATGGGTGCGAATCAATTTCATGATTTCCATCAGTTTTTATTAAAGCAGCAATTAAATGTAAAGTCAAAAGCTCGAATTGTCTAGCCTGATAAAAGATTTCACGAGAATACTTTACTTAAAATTTTCCAAAAAAAAATCATTTTCCTGCTTTGGTAGAAAAAACACGGCGTTGTGTTCCGCCCTTCAATGTCTCAAAAATTGAGCGGAAAGTAGAGCACAGAGTGTGTAGGCTATATTATCTGCTATACAAGAAAAAACTTAAATCTGTGTATATTTCCACACAAATTCAAAACATAATAATACAAGTAATGGATGGAAGTAATAACAAACATTTATTCAACGCTAAGTGATATAATTTTATTCTTATTACGTGAGCGAAATGATCCATCAGACTAATGGTGTCTACAGGCGTATTAAAAAGATTTACGAACGATGTTGTTTACAGCAAGCTAAGAAATATATTTCTTGATATAAGCTTTTAAGGAGTTTTTTTCATATAAACTGTTGTTGTATATAGAAATAACGAAGTAATTGTATTGTAGCACGATTCAAATAGGATACTTTTGGATATATTACATACGCTCTTGTTGTTTTGTGTCGTCATTTTGTTATTTTGAAATTGTAATAAAATTAAATATTGATATAAATATAAAAAAAATCAGCTTCACGCTGTATCCCGCACACAGCAGGGTAGGCAGAGGGAACCTAGTGTTAAGACACTCCGTTCCCCACTTTCTGCCGAATTCTGGAGGCATTGCGTGTTGAGTGGCAGAACTCAACGCCGCGCTTAACCTCGACACCAGAGCGAAGAAATGGAAATATAAATTTAAGTAAATATTTCATCTCCTCGAGCGGGAATTGAACCCACAACCAGTCGGTTTTACAGTCACACCTCGTGCCGCTGCACCACGACTGGCCTCTATAAATATAATCGTTTCACATATTAAATATTTTCATTTACAAAGATATATTTATTATACATATTCTCATTAAGACAAATTAAAATGTGGCATTGCGTTCCGTCACTTAACATTAAGCAAATGTCTCAGAAACATTAGGTTCCCTCTGCTTACTCTGCTATATATGGAATAAGCAAACAAAATTGTCACATTTCTAATCTTTATGATTTTTGGTTCCTCAAAAGTCTCTATTCAGAGAGTCGAAATAAAATATTAATTTAAAAAATATTTTAACAAACGAGGTTTCTATTTCTTTTTATTGTATATTGTATTTTACAAATCCACCACTTTCATTTAGGTGGGTTGTGAAAAATTTGTTATCCACTATTTTGTTACGGCGGCCATTGTGGATTAACAACAAAAACAATATTGATATATGTTTTTTCATTGTCATCAGAACTGATGTCATAATCTAAATTTCAACTCAATCGGACACTGGGAGGTGGGTCAAATTGAGCTACTTACGGATTAATAAATTTATTGATTTATTGATCCACCAACGTTTGTTTACATCATGAGAAAAAAAAGAGATGAATTATACACGGAAACTAAAACTAGGTGTAATAAAAACTTACAGCCGGATACACTATGCTACATTAGAGCGAAACCAAAGTAAAAAAAGAAAATTAAAAGATAAATATATTTTTTGGATGATTGGACTTTAGTCAATACTAATCGCATCTTGCTGGTGGAATCGGTATTCAACCAATTTGCAAAATCTAGGAACATAAGAATTTGATGACAGTGGACGAGGCGAAAGAGGTATGTAGAAACTGTAGCGTTCGGCACTCCGTTCTCTCTAACTACCCCGCTAGGGATAAACCGAGAAGCTAGTAGTACTGGTAGTAATAAGAGTTTGATCGAAACACAGTTTTTCTGGGTGATAAGTAAAGTACGGTTTTATTTATGTATTTATTAGATCCACTAGTGATGATAACATTACACAGTTAAAAAGAAAAGAAATACAAAATGAAACTTAAGACTAAATGCATGGTGCATAGTGGATACAGCATGCACGGGGATATCTCACTGGTACACGTATATTACACTTAAGTTATTACATCAAGTAACTGAGGGCAGTGAATTTCGTTGGTGAAAATTTCAGAAACTAAAAATATATCTAACTGTCTTCTACATTCTTTTAACGAAATCATTCGAAAATCTTGACAATAAAAATTGGTAGTTTCTTTACTGAAATGCCGTTCAAAAATAATAGGTACCGCAAGAACCTTTGTTGTATTCGTTTTATTAGTAGAGAATGACTCGCAAAGTGTGGTTTCCATAGCACTGAACAATATTCTAAGATCCAAGTCCAAGAGATGTGTCCAAGAGAATGTACAGCAGTATCCAAACATGTTATCACGTAACCATTTAATGTTTTTTAAAACAAACCGTAGTAATTTTTGAAAGTAATAAACCCAGATAGAACATTTGAATACGTTCCTTAATGTTATTTTGGATGATGCCGTACTGAAATACTTTTTTTGGTTGGTTAGACTAAGATTCATTTTATTGTGCTAACACCAATTGAAAAGTTCAACGTTCAGATAGTCCAAAACTCAAGACTCAAGAGATCAACTAAATTGGTACATGTTCACTGAAAGGGAACAAAGCCATGTTGTTGAATATATAAACTCTGTTTAAAGTAAAAAAAGGGACAGGATAAGCAATGCATGCTTCTTGCATTGTTAATTGGCACTACTCTCACTTTTTTCCATTTAGTCAGAAATATATAATTATGACGTACTTTACTTAACAAACCCTATACTTAATATACTTAATATACCGTGTAATTTAATATTGTATTTAATTTTACGATAGCGCGGCGTTGAGTTCTGCCACTCAATACGCAATGCATCCAGAATTTGGCAGAAAGTGTGTAACGGAGTGTCTTAACACTACGTTCCCCCTGCCAACCCTGCTGTGTGCGGGATACAGCGTGAAGCTGATAAAGAAATTTACAATAATATAAATAATAAATTATCATTGTCATTTTTACAAACGACCACAAAGGAACATATTAGAATATTTCACTTTACATCAAATTCGATTCATATAATTTAATATAGTCATTTCAATGTAGTGGCTGCGTACCAGGTGTTTCTATCGAATGCAACGTGTCACTCGAGACCTGGTGAATTCTGCGCAGATTAATAATCTCAACGCTAGCGCTGTGTGAAAGGTTATTATGTAAGCTTATAAAATATGTACATATTATTATGTAGAATATGTTAATGCGAATTTAGTTATAAGTCATTCCATCTTCTGATTTTCGAAGTTGAATGGCGGAACTTAACGCCGACAGTGTGAGGAATAAAAAAACATAATCATTTAGAGGCTGTCATGGCGCAGAAGCACAAGTGTGTGATTGTAAACGCGAAGGTTGTGAGTTCTATCCCCACTCGAGATAAGATTTTTTTTTTTAATTTTCAGTTTTTCGCTCTGATAATGGAGCAGAGTGCGGCTATGCCTTCAGAATTTGGTGGAAAGAGGGGAACTGAATGTCTTAAAGGGAAATGGATTGCCTTAACACTAGATCGTGTGATCCCGGCCTAGAATAGGATCATCCTGGTACTGGTGGTGTCGTAAGAGGCGACTAAAGTACGTATGGTAGAGTCACGTCGCCAGCAATGATAACACGCATGGGCAGAGTCGACCGCATCATTACCACCCCCGGCATTTAAAACCGGTGTGAAGTAGTGGCTTTATGCCACTGTGTTTCGCATCAGGTAATGCCGGGCTCCGGAGCCCAACCCACTTTACAGGCAGGCAACGCACCTGTAGCTCCTCTGGTATTGCACGGGGTCGTGGGCGGCGGTGATCACTTACCATCAAGTGACCCGCACACTCGTTTTCCTTGTCTCTTCCATTAAAAAAAAAGGTTAACATGTTCCCTCTGCCAACATTGCTCAAAGTTGCTTGAAGTTCAAAATAATATATAGTCATTCCCCAAAGTGGCAGTTCAATTCTCAAGCATTGTGTTTTAAGACAGACGCTGTGCCACTGCGCCATTTCGGCTTCATAGTCATACCACGTACATGATACCTTTAGAACCTATCAAGTTAATTCTTAGAATTGCGGAACAATAAATGTTAACTAAGATCGAAAAAATATATACTAGAATAGGACAAATAGTCGTAGCTCTAATTGGATATTTCTTACAGAATATACAGATAAATGCTAAATACAAAACTTGTCACAGATGTATAAAATATATATAACTTATAGAAAAGAACATAAAGCCTATTTGGATATAGTACTTGGACTGATTCCAAAAATAGCAAGTCCTTTCTAGTATTATAATAATAAAAAAAAGCTTCACGCTGTATCTTGCATACAGACAAGTACGGTAGGTACAGGGAACCTAGTGTTAAGATTGTTCATTCCGTACTTGGAGCCAATTTTTTCGAGGCATTGTGTGATCGAATGGTGGAACTCAACACCGGGTTTTTTGCCTTGGTGCCAGAGCGAAGAAATAAAAAAATATATATATTAATTAATTCCCTCAAGTGGGGATCGAACTCCCAACGTCGCGTTACAGTCACACCCTTGTGCCTCTGCGCCACGACGGCCTATTGAGACACTTCCGTTCCCCACTTTCAAAATAATTGTAATCGACATTTTTTAATCTATATTTACGAACATATCTTATTTCTATCAAAATTAAAATTTGTTTTCAAAAAGTTGAAGTTATCTTTAATGAATAAAAATAACTTTGTTAAATAGTTTCATCTAAATAATTTTCATTCCATTCATTCTGTCATAATAAGCTCATTTCTTCAGATTTGAAAAGACTAATTAAGGGTTGGAAAGTTATTTAACAATTTTAAATAAAAATATTTAAATACGCCTCTGCTATAAAGTTCCTTGGTGGTTTCACTGAACTTTTACAGCTTCTGCTTGAAAGGAAGGTTTACTTTCTGCAAAGTATCAGTTTCCTCATTACCTGTCGAGTGAACTAGCAAGAACGATATAATTAGCTATTAGTGGAACTATTTTTTTTTATGTACGAGTCTTATAATAATAAGCTTCACATTGTATCCCGCACACAGCAGGGTAGACAAAAGGAACCTAGTATTAAGACACTCCGTTTCCCACTTTCTGTCTAATTCTGGAGGCATTGCTAGTTGAGTGGAGGAACTCAACGCCGTGGTTTGCCTCGACACCAGAACGAAGATTTCTTCGAAATCGGAATTTAACTAAATATTTCATTTACTCGAGTGGGAATCGAACCCACAACCAGTAGTGTTTCAGTCAAACTTTGTGCCCCCGCGCCACGACTGGCCTCGCCTCGAGTATTATGTATATAATAATATTATAATTATGTAATTTTATTATATTATTAAGACCATCCTGGCGCAAACTTGAGGGTTATGGGCTCAATGTCTAAGGAGAATAATTATATTTACATGTCACCAAAAATAATACAAATTTTATGACATTGATTCATAATTGGAAAGCATCTAACCTGATACAGCGGTACAAATGTGCGACTGTAAATGAGACGGGTATTAGATTCGATTTTCACTCAAAGAAATGGAATATTTAATATTTTCATTTCTTCGCTTTCTTAACGAGGCCAAGCGCGGCGTTGAGTTCTGCCACTGAACACGCAATATCTCCACAATTTGGCGGAAAGTGGAGTATGGAAGTGTCTTAGTGAGAACGGAGTGTCTTAACATAGAGAATCTGGAATCCTCTGTCTATGTGCGGGATACAACGTGAAGATGAAAAAATACCTAATTTAAACTTCTCGTTGCAGGTGGAAAAAAAGCTACCGGCGCGATTCTGACTTTTGAAAAATGGTCATGTTGTTTTCCTTTAGTTTGTGCTTATTACATTCGTTTTATTAATATGCTTAATGTTTTCATTTATTTATTTATTATATATTATTTTATAGAGAACGGAGTGTCTTAACACTACTCTGTTTGCCTTGCTGCGTGAAGCTGATTGTTTTTTAGAAATATGTATGTATAAAAAATCCAAAAAATCTATTTTATGTCAATTCTATGGCAACATGGGTTATACATATGAATATCATAATAAACTTCAAAGTTGTTAGAACGTGGCTTAAAGTTTTGAGGAGTCTTAACTTACATTATTTAGGCAGGAATAAACTTTCATAACAGGACTTAGAAGTTAGAAGTCAGTTCTTGTTACTTCCTAGTAATGTTTGTGGTTGTGTTAAATTCAAATTCAAATTCAAAATATTCTTTATTCAAATAAACTTTTATAAGCACTTTTGAATTGTCGAATGAACATATAACAAAAAATAAAAAGCTACCACCGGTTCGGAAGGCAGTTCTGCTGAGAAGAGCCGGCAAGAAACTCAACAGTTGCTCTTTTCAAAGTCAATGGTATAATATATAATTTTATTACATTAACTGGCAGCTATCCTGCATCACATTCAATAGACATTAATTCCATACATGTTTATCCTCTAAATATTCTTGAACAGTGTAATAAGCTTTACTTGTTAGTATTTTTTTTAAAGCTACTTTAAATTGTGGTAGTGGCAAACTTAGAATACACTGCGGAAGTTTATTATATACACGTATACTCAGACCCATAAAAGATTTATTAACTTTTTGGAGGCGAAAACGTGGCGTAACAAGTTTATCTTTATTTCTCGTTCCTATCGTATGTATATCTCTATTTTTACTATGACACTGTACATTTTGCCGGACAAACAGAATATTATAATATACAAATTGTGAAGCAACTGTAATAATACCTGCATCTTTAAAAACATCTCGCAGAGAATCTCGAGCTCTTAGATTATAAATATATCTCACGGCTCTTTTTTGAAGAATAAATATTGAATTTATATCTGAAGCACTGCCCCATAGCAACATTCCATAAGATAAAATACTATGAAAATAGCTATAGTAGACTAGTCGGGCAGTTTCAACGTCCGTCATTTGTCTTACTTTTTTTATTGCGAACGCGGCAGAGCTGAGTTTATCCGCAAGTGTTTCTAGATGAGTGTTCCACTGGAGTTTGGAATCTATCGTTAAACCTAAGAAAATAGCTGATTCCGACACACTGACTGTTTCTCCTTTAATTTCTAGACTAAAATTATGCTTTTTAACGTTTGGTAAAGCAAATTCAATACATTTAGTTTTTTTAGCATTTAACATTAGATTATTCATATCAAACCAATAAAGAATATGCGATAATGCACTATTCACTTCGTCATAGTTTGTTTTATTTCTGTCTACCTTAAATATTAAAGAGGTATCATCTGCGAAGAGTACAATATCACATAGGTTCTTTGCATAAAAAGGCAGATCATTAATATAAAGAAGAAATAAAAGGGGACCAAGTATAGATCCTTGTGGAACGCCCATCCTTAGAGGAGATCCAGATGATTTTACATTATTTATACTAACTTTCTGGATTCTTTCGCTTAGATATGAGGCAATAAGATCAAGGGCAGTATCCTGTATACCATAATGATAAAGTTTTAATAACAGAGTTTCATGGTCTACACAATCAAAGGCTTTGGATAAATCACAAAACACTCCAATTGCATTTTGTGACTTCTCCCATGCGTCATAAATGTGCTTGAGGAGTGCTGCACCCGCATCTGTAGTGGACTTGCCTTTGGTGAAACCATACTGCTCGCTATGGAAACAATTATTAATATTTAAGAAAATTGTGAGCTGATTAAATATAATTTTTTCAAATATTTTACTTAAAGACGGCAAAATAGAAATCGGCCTGTAATTTCCGGGGTCAGATCTATCTCCACTTTTATAAAGCGGCACTATTTTGCTATATTTCATTAAGTCAGGAAAAATACCGGATTCTACACAATTGTTAAAAATTAAAGCAAGATAAGGCGCAATATTAGGTATAATTGTATTAAGAACTTTAACAGACATGCCCCATAAGTCACCAGTTTTCTTTAAATTAAGGCTTTTAAAAGTTTTGACAATTTCTTCTGGTGACACAGTCTTAAACACAAAATTTTGTCTACAACTAGTTACATGGTTTTTTAGTATTAATATTGCTTCCGAAGGAGATGATGGCAGTGAACGTGTAACTGCTATAGGTATTTCGGAAAAGAAATTTTGGAAAGTATTTGCCACTTCTAAATCTGAATTTAAAATTACACTGTTTACTTTTAATTTAATAGGTTCACTGACAGCTCTAGATCTCCCAGTTACAGTCGTAATAGCATCCCATGTAGCTTTAATTTTATTACTAGATTTCAAAATTTTTTCCCTTATATATATAGACTTAGCCTGGATACATACTTTTTTAAATATTTTTGAATAATTTCTAATTTTCAACAAGAACGCCGGATCCTGATTCCATTGCCTCATATTATATAATTCGTATAAATTGTTTCTGCTTCGGTATATACCAATAGTTGCCCAGTCGCTAAAAGTTAACTTCGAGTTTTTATATATTTGTTTTACTTTAAAAATGTTATCAAACTCTGTTGAGAGTAAATTAAAAACTTTGCAATACGACTGATTCGGATTTAATCCCGTTATTTCTATGTTTGAAATTTTTTCCGTCACTTTACTATTAAAATGATTAATTTTACTTTCAGTCATTGGTCTAATTGTTATTTGTTTACGTTCTGCAACTATTTTATCTATTAACGAAAACTTTTGACCACAATGATCCGAGCTCAGATTGGTAATAATTTCTTTTTCTACAATATCAGAATGACAAAAAACATTATCTATACAAGTTGCGGACGTACTCGTTATACGAGTTGGTTCAGAGAAAATATGAAACAAATTAAATGATTTAAATAAGTTGAGAAGACGTAGGCTTAATGATGTCACCTGTAGTATATCTATATTAAAGTCTCCGTTTCCTTATACAAAAAGGAGTAGATATTTCAAGCCTTTGAGGATAATTTTAGAAAGGACATTCAAGACCAAGACCTATTGTTAGAAAATTAATCTGAAACCACAAAAAGTATAAAAAATCAAAAGTATATATATTTCAAAATTTTCCTCACATTCCCTCTATTGTTAGGCCACCTAGCCTTTTATTCCATGCAATTTATTTATGTTGCTAATATAAAAACGCATATCATATTATAGAATTTAACCAGAAACATCTTAAGATGTTTCTATGTTTTAAAATCACCATTCTAATTTTAAAATTCAGTTAGCTTAGCTATTTCACCATGCAGGTTTCCATTGCGTTACAGGGAGTTGAGCTGGGAGTAGTACTCGAGGTGGAGCTACTGCGACCATTTGCGATCCATCTTCGGGGGTTACCCAATAAAACTCGTTTCCACTCACTGTCCGACCTACAATTAGTAACTAATACTAGTATAGAATAAGTACAGAAAATGATATCTGTTTAGAAAGTACAGAAAATTTCAACTCTATAATAAATACCTATTACAATAAATGTTAAACATAAAATAATATATTTTAAGTCATTGTAATCCCAAAAGGCGTCATATTCTATTCTACCGTACTATTTATTGTAACGTTCTACGTTCAGTAACGCCTTTCAGATCCTTGTATTTACGATATGTTCATGCTTACAACTTGGCAGTACGTTTTCTTAAGCATTAAATTGTTTGCAGGTATTATCAAATAAAATATATTTGTGAGGCCATCGTAGCGACAGTATCTGCGACAGTTGTGGGTTCGATTCCCATGAGGGGGAATTAAATATTTAATATTCTGATTTCTTCGCTCTGGTAATGAGGGAAAGCGTGGCGTTGGATTCCGCCAGTCAACACGTGACGCCTCCAGAATCTCTAATAGTTTTTAAAGATAGAAAAACATAATTTGTAATTATAGAGTTACGTTTAAAATATATAACTATTTGAAGGCTGTGGATTACTTTTTCTGTGTCTGTGTCTTTTTCTGTGTTCTGTGACTGGCTTTAATCGTCATTTATGTCATAATTACAAATATCTAAATAGCCAAGTCATGGTTTCAACATCAGCCTTTAGGATTGAAGAGGCAGAGAGCGGGTAAATAAGCTATATAGATTTTATTGCTCTGGTAATAAGACATAGTGCATCATTGAGTTCCACTATCCAACGCGGTTTGTCTCCAAAATTTGGCGGAAGAGAGAGAAGAGAAAAGAGTGAAACAACACATTTAGGATATAAACCTACAGTCATCCAGCTTATGATAAGATTTACTATACGCTCAAAGAAGTTTTTTACCTTAAAAATAGTTTTATTTTAAATATACATCTTCTGAAATTTAAATTCCACAGTAAGTGCAATTTTTCGTTCACGTCAAAACTAAATTAATTTTAAACTTTTAAGAACATTTTTTTTCTATTTCTACTCGAGAGCGCCTTGAAGTAGCAATCGCACGAACAAAGTAAAGTATGTTCTCAATAAGCTCATGCCAATACAGAAATGAAACGGCGCTTGGAAGGTAGCCAGTTCTATATCTGAAGTAGAGAATTTTACATTTGATAAAGGCTATCTGTGAAATTGTTTGATTACCTTTTACGAATCGAATGTGAATAGCACGTTGGAAAAAAAGTGGTGGATATTTTCCATTGACATGTATTAATTAAGCATCTGGAAGATCTGCAAGGCATGCTGGAACTATAAATATTTTTTGGAGTAGGCAGAGGGAACCTGGGCACCCGGTGCTAAGGTACTCCGCTCCTCATTTTCCACCGAATCCTCGAGGCGTTGAGTGAAAATCGAAGCCACAAAGGTCGCGTGCGGATGATATTTGAGCATGTGACGCACTCTCAGGTTATAAAATTTGGCGGCAGGTACCATATCAAGTAATCCCCAAAGTCCTCACCTTGATAATTGCTGTAGAAAATAAACAGCAGGGAGACGTCTCTCCGCAAAGCCAAAATGTAAAGTCTTTTATAGATTATTGGGTCTCCAAACAATCAAAAAGCGTTACGTTGTATTAATAAGTTGTATGTAATAAGCTTATAAGAATTCTAAAGTAGTCTTGAGATGACTTAGTAGTCAGAGCGCTTGGATGGTTTCTAAAAGACGTGTGTTCAAATTCCAATTTTTATTCTATTCTTAAAAACATATTATTCATTAGTAAGTGTGGAATAAATAATACTTAAAAAATGTTGAAAGTAATTTTTGAATGTCTTTTAATTCCATAGTCGAAACTCGGAGTAGGGATCGAACCCACAACCATCACAACAATCAGACGCTGTCTCAATGTCCCGCGAGACTATAATACTAGGAAAGTTCAACATTACCACAAAATATGATGCTATTTTAATGCCCACTTTCTGTTATCGTTTCACACAGTCGCTTTAAGGTTAACTTATACGTTATGGCTGGCGACTTGCCAGTCATGTTTACTCTAACTAACGGCTGTTGCATCTATATTCTACATCTTCCTAAATTCTCTATATTATTTTAATGTTTACTTATAATAAATTAAAAAATTGAGGCCAGTCGTGGCGCAGCGGCACGAGGTATGACTGTAAGACCGACTGGTTGTGGGTTCGGTCCCCACTAGAGGAGATGAAATATTTACTTAAATTTATATTTCCATTTCTTCGCTCTGGTGTCGAGGTTAAGCGCGGCGTTGAGTTCTGCCACTCAACACGCAATGCCTCCAGAATTCGGCAGAAAGTGGGGAACGGAGTGTCTTAACACTAGGTTCCCTCTGCCTACCCTGCTGTGTGCGGGATACAGCGTGAAGCTGATTAATCTATCCACTGTATCCCGCATACAGCAGGGTAAGCAGAAGGAACCTAGTGTTAAGACACTCTGTTCTCCAGTGTCTGCAGACTTTTTCGAGACCGAAAATATTAATAAATAATATCTCATTCCCTCGAGTGGAGTGAGGGATCGAATCCACAACCGTCAGGTTACAGTCACTCTCTTGTATCCCTGTTACTTATTCTTATAAATTATTTACGATTTCGATGTAGCTTGATGAGGACGTATGGCTTAGTGGTCAGAGCACCTGGTCGGTTTCCAGGAGGCGCGGGTTCGAGTCCCACTACGCTCAAATTTTTATACGTTTTCTAAATAAGTATGTTTCTTTCCTAAGTGTGGAGTAACACTTTAAAAATTTAAAAAAAAAAACAAAATTACTTACGATTTTCCTTTAGTATTAAGTGAAAAGATCTATTGTAAGTGGCCTTAAGGTTTGATAAAAAATAAAACAGTCTTATATAGCATAATTCTCTTTATTCACTTATCCAAGAGAAATATAAACAACATTCACGCAATTATCAAATCTTTAAAATAAAATGTAGTTCTACTTTGCTATCGTAATAGAGTTAAGGTTTCTGCAATTTTTTCTATGTTTTAATTCAAAAATTTTAATAATAAAATGATATTTCAAAAGTAAATGATAGTACAACTATCTAGAGTAGTATGCTAGGCAAGAAAGAAATCGATAGTTTGATATAATGCATTTTTCAACTGACAGATACGTCTCGCCAGATTATACAGGACCACGGACTACTTCAATTAGTTTTTTTTTATAAACGAGTTGTACTCTACTGACTTCGATCTTAACGACTGACGTTTGTTACATAAATATGAATGTAGAGCAGAAACTTTAACTCTTTTTATTAATATTAGTAACAAAATAAAAGAAAAGCAATATTTTGAAAGATTATTTATCATTTTATTTACACTTTAGGCCAAAATACTGAAAACCGAACACTCAGCGAATTGTATCATACAAAAATTTGAAATTCTTATAATACAATTCTTCTACTTATACTACTTTATTTTAGTTACAAGTACACTTTAATTGTTAAGTTAATGTATGTGTTATAAATAAATAGCAATTTATTTTTTTATTGCGAAACAAATTTCTATGTATAATATAATACTATATTATAATTTGACTTCTATATGAATAAGAATATGCTTAAAGTAAAAGCTAAGGTAAAGTTAAAATAACTTTATTAGTTTTCACTTATAAGAAGAAACGCCGTGTCAGACTTACGGTAAAAAAATTAAAGTCAGTAAAATTTTACTTATAATTTATATAAATACTCATACAAATATTACAAATGTTTTCACAAATGAAGACATCTAAAATACCTTTCCAACGTTTTAGTTTTTCTATTCTGTATTGTTTCTTAAAAGTTAATCTTATACAGAATAATATATTTACAAAACACATACTTATCAATTAGTGAAGCAATTTTGAAAATGCTAAACAGAAATTGCCTAAAGATTCTATTTTAATCATCAATTGAAATAAATTACTTTTATTTTATCTTTAAGTATTACAGATTTAGTAGTAACAAACAAAACATATATAAAATATAACTTTAATATATAAAACGACTCTAACGTAAATAAGCATTATTTATATTTTACACTTACATCAATTTATATACAAACTATAGTATTAAAAGGAAAAAAAGCATACAGTACATAGAACTTTTTTTTGAAGTCGTCAAAAAATTCAAGCACTTTACAATAAATTTAGAGACGGAACACTCTCCGTAGTAGTCAATATTCATACACAATACTTTAAATCGACTCTATTTTCTTTTTACCGTAAACCAAAAATATACTGATATATACTTAATACCGATATTAATATTAGAATCAAAATGACTTCGACTCATAAATTTTCAATAACTGAATCGAAAAGTAGCAAAACCAAATTTTTTTATAATAGTTACAGATTTTTTTTGTTAAGCTGCTTCCTATTCTAAGTATATATCATATACATACATAAATATAAATTCTATACATAATAACTATAATTCGATATATAATAATAATATTTTTATACATACATATTATGTGTCACGTAGAGTCACGAATGGTGCCACACCGAATACTTGGCTGGAGCACTGCTTGTGAGCTTGTCCGGCCTTCGGAACTAAAACCATTTGTTCCAAGTCGCCCTGTTGGAAGGAAATCTTTATGAAAAATATCATGATTCATATCAAAAGTTTGGAGGGTCACTTCATTATTGGACGGACGATTTACTCGTGGGTGGTGGTAATGTGAGAAAAATATGTAGAGTTTTATGAAATAATATAATAACATGTGAATGTGAATGAATTTTACTAAGATTTTTTTAAAAATTAAATTAAAATTAAATCAGCTTCACGCTGTATCCCGCACACAGCAGGGTAGGCAGAGGGAATCTTGTGTTAAGACACTCCGTTCCCCACTTTCTGCCGAATACTGGCGGTATTGCGTATTGAGTGGCAAAACTCAACGCCGCGCTTAACCTCGACACCAGAGCGAAGAAATGGAAATATAATTTTAAGTAAATATTTCATCTCCTCGAGTGGGGATCGAACCCACAACCAGTCGGTTTTGCAGTCACACCTCGTGCCGCTGCGCCACGACTGGGCTCTTATTTTTTGTACTCTTGAGATTATTAAAAAAATGTCACGAGTTATAGATATAAAACTGATATTTAGTTTTTTTTTTTATTTTTGATGTATCACTGATATTATCTATTTAATAAAATGTATTTTCAAACAAAAGGAGCAAATTTGAAACTTGCTTGAAATATTATTAATATTTAAAACATAACGTGATTTTGTAGTATAAACAGGGAGAACCTTATGACTATTATTAGACTGTTCATCTTCTCGTCTTAGGAAAATATAGTACAATACGTGAAGCGACCGTGCTTTGTTTAGCAAGGCCAGGGATATATTATGAATATAAACATGCTTCCAAATATACTTTGGATATACAACCATGACGTTCAAAAGACAATTAATTAATGCACTTAGTATTTTTTAGCTAGTTGAGACATACTCTTCTTTATAGCGTATTACTATACCTATGACACTGTGGAAGGTCATGTAAGAGATATGAAAAGGTTGATAAAAGTAAACGATACAAAAGAAGAATGCATGGGCCGTAAAACTGGTTTGTTTTAATAAACAAATTCACATTGCCTCATTTCCATTGTTTGGTTTTATGACATCAATAATTTTAGTAATATAAAGTTATAATACTATAAATACCTATAGAATGCGAGATTACGACATGTAGAGCCCAATTAAATTAGTTTTAATAACGCCGTAAAACGGGATATGGTTAAAATTATTTGAAACTGTTTTGAAAATTCTTATCCTTTTTTAAAGAACAATAGAAAGCCAAAGATAGCGCTTTTATTATAATTTACACGTTTTATCCCTAGCGGGGCCAAAGAGAAGGGAGCGTCTAACGCTGCGGTCTCTGTTTACCTCTTTTCGGTCGTCCACTGTCATTAACCTCTTCATACATGCCTTCTGAAAAGTTCTTGTGCTGTTTAGTTTATAACATCATCGATATTGTGTTCTCGAAGGTCAACCAAGATCTCCACCTATCTCTATTATCTCTCTTACCGATATAAACAAATAATGTTGCGTAAATAAAATATTCCCTGATAGGAATTCTGAAACTTTTCACTCTATTTATCACGAGTGGTAATTCCCTTAATAATAATATACCCTTATATTTTTATGCGAATTTATTAATAAAACAAATTCCTGAAATCAATTTTCACATGACAACAAAATATTTTATATCAAAATATTCTGTTTAAAATACCAAGTAAAAAAAAATATTAAACAAAAGCAAATTGTTTTTCCGATGTTGAATAATTTCAACGAAATGTTGTTTAAGTTATTTATTTTCATTATCGGTAAAGTGTTAAAAAGCTATTGATAGATCTATTATATAATTAAGTAAAATAAAACTTATCTAAAATATGAAATAAAATTGTGGCGCAGGGGCACAAAGTGTGATTGTAAAATCGCCTGGGTTCGATACCCACTTGAGGAGATGAAATATTTATTTAAAATTTATATTTTCATTTCTTCGCTCTGGTGTCGAGGCGCGGCGTTGAGTTCCGCCACTCAACACACAATGCCTATAGAATTCGGCGGTAAGTGGAGAACGGAGTGTTTAGGTTAGTTTCCTTCTGCCCTGCTGTGGGCTGCGTGAAGCTGATAAAATATAAGTTATACTTATTTAGAAAACGTATAAGAATTTGAACGTAGCGGGCCTCGAACCCGCGCCGCCTGGAAACCGACCAGGAGGCGCGGGACTGGCGGTTTGAGTCCCGCTACGTTCAAATTTTTATACGTTTTCTAAATAAGTATTTGTCTTTCCTAAATGTGGAATAACACTTTAAAAATGTTAAAAAAATAACTTATCGTTATCGATTCAAACTAAACAATATTAAAAATTTAGAGTTTATCAGCATGAACCACGTAGTATGTTTTACTTTTTTTAGTGCTATTATGGTATTTTGAGACGTGGAACAATAAGGCGTTTGTTGTAGGTTCGACCCCCACTCGGGGGAATAGTGATATTTATTTTGACTTATAATTTACTTAGCCCTTAAATAAGATGGGGACTATGATGTTTTATTTCTAATGGTGTGGACCTGAAGAGGGTTCTACTACATTTCCTATTATGAAAATTATAATCTCTATATATAATAAGACAGTAAAAATATTTTGTCTGTACATTTAGTAATTTTGACTGAAATGGATAGAGGGACACTTAAAAAGAATAATAGAAAGCAAAAAGATTTTTTTTGAATTTCTTGTCTGTCTGTCTGTCTGTCGATATGTATGTCCACATTTTTCTCTGAAAGTACTGAACCGATTTACTTAAAAGTTTCACCAATTGCTTTGTTTTAACTCAACTTAACTACTAAAGTTTGGTTCATCAAAATCGGTTCATTAAAAAAAAGTTATCGTCATTTGAATGAACTCAAGGCATTAGTTTGCCTGCGAATGTTATATAGCAATCGCGCTGGTAAGATTCCTGGCTAAAGAATGACATTCGAAACGTCTTGGTTATATGACTGTTGATAAAAATATATATTTTTGAAGCACTATTATACAATATTTTATACAATAAAGTAAACAAAATTGAATTGTTAGTGGAGATTACCTTCATAAATCATAACAGTTAAGTTTAAATCGTAATTAATTCAACACAGAGATAAAGAACGATTTGATCTTCAAAGAGATATCAAGCAAATACATAGATTTTTTGGTTCGTTCGTTCGTTTGAAATAAATCTATATAAAAATGCCTAAAAACATCCTTTCTACGTGTACTCTGTAATAACTACATATTTACCAATTGTACATTTAGCTAATAATATGTGTAACTAATTTAAAAACTGTACAGGAGTTAATATGCAAACATTACAGTTATTTTACAAAGAATATTATGAATCCTTACCCAAATCAATAATTTTACATTTAAGGCTGTTTCTGAAGCAGTACATTAAATTATTAAGTGACATCAGCACATTTAACAGAGCTTTAAAAAACATAACATAGGTAAAAAGAACGTAATGTTATAAAAATATATACATATAATAAATAATTAGCTTTATGTATATTTTATGAATATCAAATTTCGACATTGGTCATATTTTTTAGTTCGAAACAATCAAAAATTTTTACAGAAGTTAGGATAATGTCGTAAAAAATCATAATAGAATATTACAGATTAAAGTAACAAAAAAATCATATTAGAAATCATTAGAGTTGTCAATCAACTCTGCTTATTAAATCAATAATCATGTATTTTAAGCGGGCGAAGCCGTGGGCGGGCCGCTAATTTAGAATATTACCAAAACATAACAAAATTTGTACAAAATAACATAAATTAATTTAACTAAAATAGAAACTAAAGCGTGAATTAATTCAGCTCCTTTGACTCAGATGAACAAAACAAACAACTCGTAAAAAGTCAATTTAGAAGATTAACCTAAAAATACAATATTTCGCTAGAAAAATTCTAATAGAATAAAATAATGGAAAAAAATACACAGCTTTTCGTATATATTTTACCTTTTGTATATATCTATTTGATTTAATTATTGTGTTCTTTTTGTTATATTTTCTTGTAAGGCAAGACAGTTATACATTTTTACTTGTTATTATAATTTTTCATTATATAAGTAGAGAAACCTAGTGATGAGACACTTCGTTCCCCAGTTTCACCCAAATTCCGAGATATTACATATTGAATGGCGGGACACAACGCCGTGCTTTGACTTCTTACCAGAACGAGAAAATGACAATAACTCATTTGGCTCTATCGGGACTTTGAAAATTGTAAATACTTTCTTTTCTATTATAATTTATAATTTTAAAACATCTCTATATAATAAAAATTATGTACTTACTGAGAACAGATACCCTATTATGAGATCAGCATCCCTAGGAGTGTCTAATGCATCTTTCTCGAGAACATCTGTCCGAAGCCAGCGGCAGTCGACGAAGACTCTCACTGTGTTGTCATCGTGGACGCTAAAGAAAATATTGTTAATAGTTATTAGATATTAGGTATGCTAAAAATATTGCTTAACATATTTTTTAATAGAAAAAAATTATTATTGGGGACATGTATCAATCAATGTAAGCACCTAAAATATTTTTCAAAAATTTTGTCTGTATGCTTGCACGCTACTCTTAGAAACGGCTTCGCCTATTTACATTAAGAAAAATTTTCACTACTGTATTCGAAATTAATTATTTTATTGAATTAGCTGAATCTTAACTTGCACTGTGTAGATATTGTACACTACAGTAATTCAGATAAATTAACAAATAATTGTGTAATTCAAACGGGCGAAGCCGCTGGCGCGTCGCTAGTTGATTTTTTTATATACACAGAGAAAATTTTATAATGGATACACTGTCTCTAAAAATTAAAAAATAGGTAATTACCTATAATATTTATATTAAACCACTAAAATTAACTGGGTCATATTTAATATATTTTTATAAAAATCAGCTTTATGCTGTATCCTGCACTCAGCAGGGTAGGCAGAGGGAACCTAGTGTTAAGACACTCCGTTCCCCACTTTCCGCCAAGTTCTGGAGGCACTGCGTGATGAGTGGCGGAGCTCAACACCGCGCTTCTGCCTCGACTAAATAAATATTTAATTTCCTCTAGTGGAGATCGAACCCACAACCAGTCGAGTTTACAGTCACACCTTGTGCCCCTGCGCCACGAATGGCCTCATTTTTATATAATAACGATACAAGTTATTTAATTTGTTTGATAACACACACATTTGAGAATAAAGGAAATTATTATTCTTGTATTCATTTCTGAATTTTAATAATAAAAATAAAAACAATTAGCTACTAAGTATATTTTTTCTTTGACATCCTAAAACTAAAAATACGATTCGAATGCTATATAAGAGTCGATCAGCCAAAAAGGCTGTACGGTCACTCAAAAAATCTGATTCCTAATAATATTGACAACTTAAATCGATAGCTCTGTAATAGGTATTTAATTAAACTGTTTAGAAATGATTCAACTATCGATTTGATCTAAGTTTCGTAATTTAAATTTAAGCAATCACAAGATACTGTCATAAGATTGGTACTGTCATAAGTTTTGTTTTAAGTATAATAAATAATTAAGTTGGAGAAATTAGATTTTATCATAGAGAAATGTGTTCGCTTATATCAATTAACAAAAAAAATTAAATTAAATTAGCTTCACGCTGTATCCCGCACACAGCAGGGTAGGCAGAGGGAACCTAGTGTTAAGACACTCCGTTCCCCACTTTCTGCCGAATTCTGGAGGCATTGCGTGTTGAGTGGCAGAACTCAACGCCGCGCTTAACCTCGACACCAGAGCGAAGAAATGGAAATATAAATTTAAGTAAATATTTCATCTCCTCGAGTGGGGATCGAACCCACAACCAGTCGGTTTTGCAGTCACACCTCGTGCCGCTGTGCCACGACCGGCCTCAATTAACAAAAACTTTTAATTCCGAAAGACCGTGGGAATGTATGACAAAGAAACAAAATGTATGAACAGGCAATAACATGCTTTAAAGGAGGCTCCAATCATGAGTGGATTTTGTAAGAAACTTGCTTAATAAACTATTTTTATTATTATGAAACTAAAAAAATCCACAAAACTAACTTAAGTATAATAAATACATAGATGGTCAAAAAATATATTTTGATAGAGGCCAGTCGTGGCGCTGGGGCACAAAGTGTGACTGTAAAATCGACTGGTTGTGGGTTCGATCATCACTCGAGGAAATGCAATATTTATTTAAATTTATATTTTAATTTCTTCACTCTGGTGTCGAGATAAAGCGCGGTTTTGAGTTCCACCACTCAACACGCAATGCCTTCAGAACTCGGCGGAAAGTGAGGAAAGGAGAATCTTAAGTCTTAACACTAGATTTCTTCTAACTACACTGCTGTGTGCGGGATACAGCGTGAAGCTGATTTGATATAATTATATTTTTAATTTTAAAAATATATTAAAAGACTCATTTATTAAGCGACTTGCGATGGAAGCAATGCGACGGTTGTGGAATCGATCTCTATTCGAGATTGATTCTCGAATATTTTCATTTCTTTGCTCAGGTGAAAAGAAAAAGCGCGGCATAAAGTTCTGCTAAGCACGCAACGTCTTGAAAATTGGGTGGGAAGTGGGAAACAGAGTATTTTGCTACTAGGTTTCCGATACCTATTCTGATATATACGTGATATATAGTGAATCTAAAATAAATAATATATTAATTCGTACTCTTATCTTACCTTATAGCAATATGATGCCACCTAAAATCATACAGCGGTACAGCTAAGTATATGGATCTGGACGACCCGCCCCCGGCGTGGACCAGGCGGGCGGCGCCTCGACCCGCTAGTTCTAAGGAGAGGAATGCACCCGTTCTACGTCTAGAACGGAGAGAGAAGAGAGTTCCTTGCCCGTAGCCGCCACTCTGAAACAAATTTTATTAGTAGTAGTTGTTTAAGGGTTTTACGTATAAATATAATTAAATGTATAATTACACGCTGTATCTCGCACACAGCAGGATAGGTAGTGGGAGCCTGGGAACGTGGTGTAAAGACACACCGATCCCATTTCGACACTTACACTCCTCACTTTTTGCCGAATTTTGGAAGCGTTGCGTGTTGAGTTGAGGGACTCAATACAGCGCTTTGCCTTGCTACCAGAACGAGGAAATATAAATATTAAATACTTCATTCCCTCGAATGGGAATTGAACTCACAACCTGTCGTGTTTACAGTCGCACGTTCGTGCTCCCGTATAATGACTGGTCTAAAATAGTAATATTAAATGTAAAATATAATAAAAACAAAAAACAAAAACCGATTTCAACCTGCGACTCCATTAACAATATGTAGGTACAATTAGTTTTATTTAGCAAAATTTTATAGAGGTATACCTTCTCTACGCAATAAATACCGCGGTCGTAAATTACGTTACGCTCTGAAAAATGTTTTTGCTTACAAAAAAATGTTTATTTCAATATTCGTTTCTTGTTTTAATTAAACCTGTGTAAGTTAGTAATTTTATCGTTACAGCGACTGTTATTAGACTTGCTGCTACTAGTCTAGCGTAGCCTGTAACTTCGTTTGTGTTGACTATAAAAGGAGAACTTTCAGAAAATCCCCTTCCCGCTAGCCGAGGTGCGAGTCTCCCAGGGAACGTCTTGCCCTTGCTGCCGTCGACATCCTCTCAGCAGCCACATAGTGCTTGCAAATTTTTTAGGGACAGACTACTCACTTTTTCTACACCCATCTGGCGTCGCTGTAAAAGCCAGTAGGGTTAACAGTATTAACCTCAAGTTCGAAAAAATTCCCTCTCAGTGCTCTTTCCTCTCTCTATGCATTCTACGTCGCGCGTCGCATAGTTCCAGTTATGAGTTCTCTATCAGTGACTCAGCAATGGAAGAGTTATATATAATTAGATTTTTATCAAACAAAGTGTTTAATTATGTTCTTTCTGCCTATCATGCTATATAAGCGTGAAGCTGATCTATTTAATTTAGTCTATAGATTATATCTGAATATAAAAATGGATAATACAACAATAGTCATTCTACTTCATCATAAAAATCTTTTATGGTGCTACAATATACGATACTTTAGGTTGATCGATTGAAATGTATGCAGTTCAGAAAGTAATGTTTATCAGTGAAAGCTAAATCTGTTTGGCACTTTCGGCGAGCGAAGAGAGATATAATGTATTCAATGCACTTTAAAAACATAGTATTATAGGTTTCGAAGTATTATATTATATTTGTCATATATTGAGAACGATTTTTTTAGTCCATCATATTTATTACCGTACCGTAATACTTAAGACACAGGTTCCGACACTCGGGCCGTCCATACAAAAACAATTCTGGATCAATATGATATTAAAAATAAGTGGATTGTATCATTCATATATAACTATGCTAATTATGTGTAATCGCCATACATAATATTATTATTTATTATCTCCACATTCCGCCAAAATTCGAGAGATTAAAGCGGAGATATGAAAATAAATCAAAGAGATCCCAGACTGGCAATTGAACCCACATCCTTTAAAACGCACTTGTCATATTAATTAACATAAGCTAAAACGATAATTAAGAATACTTTACACTATACATTGACGTCGAATGAATGAATATATATATTTTTTAATTAAACAAAAATATATTTAAATTATTAACAATATTTTCTATTTTTCTAATACTTTTCCTCCTTTTGCCATAACTTCTACACTTCAAGTAGAACAGAATATCTAAATATTTCAAAGATTTATTGCTTGCGACGCAGCTGGCGATGCAGCTAGTAATCTATCCCAAGACAGTACTTAGTTTGTTGAGTATTTGTGCATTAATTTACATATATCTCTGGCATCTTTCCTAATAAAGATTTTAAAGCGAAAAACTTCAAATTCTAACGTTTTATTAAATAAAAAGTTTTTGTGTTGATGATTTTTAAGACACTCCGCTCCCCACTTTCCGCCGAATTCTGGAGGCATTCCGTGTTGAGTGGCGGAACTCGACGCCGCGCTTTACCTCGACACCAGAACGAATAAATTAATCAGTAAACGACACACAATTAATAAATTTAAAAAAAAATCTATCTTATCACACAGTTTTTAGCTTTATTGGAAAAATAACTTAATGCTTAGAGGCCGTAGTGGTACATCGGCACACTATGAACGTGTCGGTCTTGGACTTGATTTTAAAGGATTTAGGGAAATAAATTATTTTCAATTTCTCGCTCTGGTAGCAAGACAAAAAACAGCGTTGAGTTCCAGTAATCACCACACAACGTCTTAAAAAATTAATGAAAAGTGGGAAACAGAGTGTCATAACTCTAAGTGCCCTCTACATATCCTATTATATGCTGTATACAGCGTAAAGCTAAAAAACTTTAACGATCACTATACAACGTGGAGGTCAAATTGCTGACTACGCCATAGCTTTTCGTCGTACAATAGTTAAGTCTATAATAAAGTAAGCCAACATCAATATACTAAAGTGAGACTATCGTGCAAGAAAGCCATAAAACGCGGTTCACCTTTGGGTATTATAATAACATAAATGTAGCGAGTTAAATATTAATACGTGGTATTTCTTATAAGCCAATATTTATTTTTGTGTGTTTTTTATCCTTATATTAAAAAGGCAGAAAGGAATAATTGTAAAGCTAATTTGATATCGTCTCTCTGATTTTTAATAGATATTACGTTGTATGCGGCGGCACTAAACGCCGCGCTTTTTCTGGGCAGAATGTGGAAACTTAATACACATACAATCGAGTTGAATCCAAGACTATTAATTTGCTTCAGATACATTTTAAATACACCACAATATTCTAATATGTTTCTTTTATGAAAAAAAGTTTTTTTTTAATTGAAATTTATTACACAACTTGTAAGTGGTAGTATAGTGTAAAGTATTCTTAATTATCGTTTTAGCTTATGTTACCTAAAACTAGGGACTTCGTGGTCTATCTCGGTATGTTTTAGTATAAGAGTTTACAGTGCTTTATGAATTTGTTATTAAATTAATTAAGGTAATATTACATTGACGCTGTTCTTATTAAGTTAACATGTTTCTGACAAAGTAAATTTGAGATTATGTTCAAGAAATATTAATATTCTTAATAAATACACAACTTTCAGCATAGTCAGGTCAGTCAAGCAGTCATCGCGTATAGGAACAAGTGTGTGGGTTTGATCCCAACTGGAGGAAATGAATGATTTACTTAATTATATATTTTTATTTCTTCGCTCTGGTGTTGAGGCAAAGTGGCGTCGCATATTGCCAATACCGAATTTAGCGCTAAGTTCCCCCGTTCTACCCTGGGATACAGCGTGAATATGATTTTTAAATTCTGCATAGTTAAACAATTTTTTTTTGTCAGGTTACGCTATAATACTTCTAAGATATTTAAAAGATGGATAATAATATAATGTAGAGACATCTGACGCATCACCATCTCTTTATATTATAATTTGACAAAAAATAATAAACCCTTAAAGATAATTAAAATATACTTATAGTAGATATCTCACAATTGAAATTTGTTTCGATTAAATAACACCTTAGTTGAAATACCATTTCTACTACAATTTCTCTTATTACAAATATATTTTTAATTTACAACTTACCTCCGGCCGTAGCCTCAATGAGATGAACAACGTAAATTCTCTTGGAAACGTCTTCCCTGAAGCAAATAACTCAGATGAAGCAATCCAAATATAAGAATTGGGCTTTAAGCTAAATGCGTGGGGCCTGTCTGATACTGAGCCCCATCGAGCTTGGGCTGGGTGGAAATTGCGTCTTGCTCCAGGAGCTAAGGGATTTATTGCACCTGTGTAAAAGAAAATTTTAATTTAGCATTATGTAATAGGCCATCGTGTCTCAGTTGGAAAGAAAAAGTGTCTGAGTATCTGATTATAAACGCGACGATTATGGGTTCGATTTCATTTTCCCAGTCTGGTATAATAACGCGTTGTTGCTCCAAAGCTCCGTTGAGTTTTAGCAGTGTTGAGTGTCAGGGCCTTTAAAGTGACACGGAACCTTGTACTTTTGAAGACAATTCAAGTGGTTCGACAGATCGTTTTCATCTAAATGCAATGTCTGAATAATCAAAGAATTCTATCAAAGAAAACGAAAACTAAATTTGGTAAATGTCCTAAATTTAAAAATAAAGGATATCTAATAAAAATTATGAGATCTCTCTCTCTCTATCAGACTTCTTCGTGTAACTAATAATATATGAAAATTTATTGCTAAACACCAATAAATTTTCCAAATGAATATATCTTATTTTTTAACCTTCACGCTGTATCCTACACATGAACATAGAAACCTAGTATTTTTTTAAAATAAATATTATAAAATTATTTTTTTAAAAATTCATAATTATCAGCCAATCAACAGTTTTATATTTATCTGCTACTTAAACGTGGGGAACGGAATGTCTTAACACTAGGTTCCCTCTGCCTACCTTGCTGTGTGTGGAATACAGCGTGAAGCTGATGACAGCGTGAAACTACTTAGGAACTAGGCTTATAACTAGAGTACCTAGGCCAGGCTAGACTAGGCTTATAACCTACTATTAAGAGACCCTGTTCCCGTCAAAACACTTTTCGCCCAATTCTCGAGATATTGCGTATTGAATTATTATAAGAGCGAAGAACATTTTAAATAATTAATTGAAAACACAACCGTCGCGTTTACAGCCACAAGCCTGAGCCACTGTCTCTTTTATCTTATTGTATTCTAGAGTACTTTATTATTATTTTTCAACTATTATTATTCAAGTTCCTATATAAAATATCTGAATAAGTCTAGAATGTTTATTTCTTTACTAAAAGTAAGTAAGTACGCACTACTAGACAAAGGTTAATCATATTCACCAATATTATTTAATTTAAGCTTATCTTAAAAAAATATTACATAAGTATTAGATATTAAATATAACCTAGTTTCAACCGAGAATATAATAATCATTGAATGTTATTTTCCAGAAATTTCCACATAAAGGAAACTAAAGCCGTCGTACCGTTTACCTGGTGCAAGCAGATTTATAGTTCTTGCATAATAGAATTAATATTGACTTGCCAAACTTGAACCAACGGTGGGACTTGGGTGTTAATAAATCTAGTTTAATAATGTCGGTATATTATGCGGTTATTTAGTTAGTATTATTGGTATGTCGAAGTAAAGTTTAAACGTAATCGAATTTGGTGCTGCGCTTTTTATACCTAAAATTTTAGTGTGAAAATATTGCTTTATGTAAACTAAAATAAATTTAAATTATTAAGTAAAATAAATTCCAGAATTCGGCAGAAAGTGGGGAACGGAGTGTCTTAACACTAGGTTCCCTCTGCCTACCCTGCTGTGCTGCTGTGTGCGGGATACCGCGTGAAGCTGATAAAAAAATAAGTAAAATAAATGAGTGCTACTCTCTTTAGCTGATTAAATGATCTCTATATTAATGTTTGGATTGGAAACCTGTTATAAAATTTTTCTACTGTCATATTTGACAATAACGTTTCGGTGGCATTGTGTTTTAGATGGTGGAAACCAATGCCTCGTTTTGGTATACTTATCTCTATATATAATAAGACAGTAAAAATATTTTCTGTCTGTACATTTAGTAATTTTGACTGAAATGGATAGAGGGACACTTAAAAAGAATAATAGAAAGCAAAAAGATTTTTTTTGAATTTCTTGTCTGTCTGTCTGTCTCTCTGTCGACATATTTCTGTCCGCATTTTTCTCTGAAAGTACTGAATCGATTTACTTGAAAATTTCACCAATTGCTTTGTTTTAACTCAACTTAACTACTAAAGTTTAGTTCATCAAAATCGGTTCATTAAAAAAAAATTTATCGTCATTTGAATGAACTCAAGGCATTACTTTGCCTGCGAATATTATATAGCAATCGCGCTGGTATGACCCTGGCTAAAGAATGACATTCGAAACGTCTGGTTTATATGATTATTGATAAAAATATATATTTTTGAAGCACTATTATATAATATTTTATACAATAAAGTAAGCAAAGTTGAATTGTTAGTGGAGATTACCTTCATAAATCATAACAGTTAAGTTTAAGTCGTAATTAATTCAACCGGCCGGTCGTGGCGCAGCGGCACGAGGTGTGACTGCAAAACCGACTGGTTGTGGGTTCGATCCCTACTCGAGGAGATGAAATATTTACTTAAATTTATATTTCCATTTCTTCGCTCTGGTGTCGAGGTTAAGCGCGGCGTTGAGTTCTGCCACTCAACACGCAATGCCTCCAGAATTCGGCAGAAAGTGGGGAACGGAGTGTCTTAACACTAGGTTCCCTCTGCCTACCCTGCTGTGTGCGGGATACAGCGTGAAGCTAATTTAAATTTATTTTAATTCAACACAGAGATAAAGAACGATCTTGAAAGAAATATCAAGTAAATACAAAGATATTTTGGTTGGTTCGTTCATATAATATATGTAACTAATTTAAAAACTGTACAGGAGTTAATATGCAATTAATACAGTTATTTTACAAAGAATATTATGAATCCTACAACCTAAATTAAATTATTCACTGACATCAGCACATTTAACAGAGTTTTAGAATTATGATGAGACGTATATTATATAGGTAAAAAGAAAACAAAGTTACAAAAATATATACGTGTAATAAGTAATTAACTTTATGTATATTTTATAAATATCAAATATCAACAATGGTCGTATTTTTTTATTTAAAACAATCAAAAATGCTTTGACGATAATGTCGTAAAAAAAAGTCATATTAGAAGTCATTATAGCTGTCAATCGATTGTGCTTATTACATTAGTAATCATGTATTTTAAGCGGGCGAAGCCGTGGGCGAGCCGCTAGTATCATAATAAAACGAAAATATTCCTTTTTAATTTGATCAAAATAGTAATTATCTTAGTTATCTGCTAATATATTTGCAAAAAATTGTATTTTTGTTTTTTTTATTTTATGAATAACTTGCCTTCACAATCAAAGGTATTACACGTTCTTCCTTGTTCACCGTAACCTTCACACGATGCTCTGGAACAATACCTCCGCCTCGTCTGTCTTCCTCCTCCGCAAGTTTTACTGCAAACCCCCCACTCTCCCCACCCTGCCCAACCTATAAATTAATAAAATTAAAATAAAATGTGTGGTAGCGTTGGTTAGATTAAAATGTGTAAAAATAAATCAAAAATAAAATGTTATCGTAAGAATTTCGAGAAAATCCCTACACTTCTTCAACTACCTAGATGACAACTTTTTACTTTCTAAGCCCAGTAGTTTAGTCTGTGCGTTGTCTGTTAGTAACTAAGTAACGAAAGAAATTTAAATACGAACATACGAGTACCAGTACATAGGGATTGAAAAAAGACATCCATTACTATACGTAAACGAAGAGATTATATACTGAACGCTAGTACATAATTATAATACAACACCGCATCATTATGTCCAAAATGAAACATAGTGGTATACATATTACATATATATTAATTATTATAGCAGAAATTAGAAAAAATATGTACCCTATCAAAAAAAATCGCAAAACTTTTATAAAGAAATTTAAAATATGCTCAGTAATTTTGCCCCACACTTTACCCACTTCACTTAGCACGACCGGGTTTCCAACTTTCTCATAGTTTTCAGCGGTTAATAGTTCAGATATTGATAGATGAGCCCGCTTTGGGATATTGCGATAGTTTTGCACTTTTAAACTTTCGTTGCGATAAAAATAACCTGTTTATTAGATACCATAAATTCTTTCATACTAAAAGTTACTTCAAAATATATTTCACGCGCAGCAAGCTGGTAACAAGTACCGGCCGTATACACTGCGTGTTTTGAAACAAATTCGATATTTTGCTTTGCTTTGTCTTTAGTTGTGGAAAATATTTGTGTATATTAAACATTAGTTTCTATTTTGTTCTTCTTTCTTTTTCATAAGTTTAAAAAAAACACAATAAATCAATACTTTTTAGAAAACATATAAAAAATTGAACGTGGCGGGATGAACCAGCGCCTCTTTAGAAACCGTCCAAGTCCAAAAGTCAACAAAAAAATTTTTACAATTTTTCTATATTTTTTAAAGTGTTTTCTAAAAAAGTATTTTTCTTTCCTAAGTGTGGATTAGCACTTTAAACATATAAAAAATAAATAGTTGATCAATTTGGACGATAGTGATTGCATGCGATGAGAATTGCTGGTTCTGACGAACTCTTCGTCATTATGTTAAAATTTTAAATGATACAACATTTTACCGGTCTGGTTAGATAAAATTTCATCAACCAATACACATGTTTTAGAATGTAGAAAATAGAAGAACCACTTAGATTTTAAAATAGACATATATCAAAAAATGTCACTATTAAGACATACCAACTGCATTCCAAATGGCTATATCAACACCCAAACTCCAGGGTATAGCTGCAGCTGTAGCTTCCAACCAAGGACCATCAGCAGGAGTGGTTTCCAGATCTACTGCGGGATCACTGACTCTCGCAAAGACTACCAGCTCGTGCTGTGGCACCATACTCCAGTTGAAGCATTCTTTGAGTTGTGGACTGATTTTTAAGTTCACCTGTCTAAAGAAAATACAATAATTAAGTAAAAAAGTGAAAATTCGTTTTATGAAAATTTGGTTAGTAATAGAAATATTAAGATCAAAAATAGTAGTTCTAAGTTCAATTCCAATTGAGTTCTACAGTATAGGCATATTGTTCATCATTCCCCCAATATAAAAAATATTCTGACAATATTCACTCAACTACGCAGCGATATTAGTCTACAAGTGCTGTAGCAAACAACAAGAACATGGTGATTGTCGATTTCATATCCCCTTTCAGAATAGACACTATCTTGTGTTTTGTTCGATTTTTATTGCGTCTGGAATATCCAAGTGGTTTGATAACGAATAGGTATTGTATTTAGATTTCCTAATATAAGTACTAATCCATATTACAATAAATAAATCAGCTTCACGCTTACCGTAGCGTTTGGCGCTCCGTTCTCTCCGACTACCCCGCAAGGGATAAAGCGTGAAGCTAAGTTAAGTTAAGTTAGCTTCACGCTGTATCCCGCACACTGCAGGGTAGGCAGAGGGAATCTAGTGCTAACACACTCCGTTCCCCACTTTCTGCCGAATTCTGGAGGCATTGCATGTTGAGTGGCAGAACTCAACGCCGCGCTTGTCCTCAACACCAGAGCGAAGAAATAGAAATATAAATTTAAGTAAATATTTCATCTCCTCCTGTGGGGATCGAACCCACAACCAGTCGGTTTTACAATCACACTTTGTGCCCCTGCGCCACGACTGGCCTCAATCTAATCCATAATCTAATACACTAATCCATATTAAGTAACGAAATCTATTTAACTTCTATCAATCTCATTTGTAATTATTTTTACCTTAGAGTTTATAAATAAATCAAACACATAAAATAGAATAATAAATCCAAAATCCATAATATTTATAAAACATTTGTTAGCTGCTCACATTTATTTGAAAATACAAAATAAAAATATGACAGCCACTAAAGTATAAATCTGTACGTATTTATTTAAAAGCAAGTTGTTGGAACAAAATATATGTGTTCGATGTGGCTATTTGAATACGAAATCGCTTCACAGTGCCTTCTATATGAGTTACTATTTATCTCAGTATGTATGGCATTTGAATGAACAATGGCTAGTCACGGATTCACATTCGCTGACCACATTGCAAATGATTTTTCACGTTTAATCTAAATCGAAATATATGTTTTTGATATTGTTATATATTATGTGGAATTTAGAAGTAGGTAGATAGGAACAGATACAAGAGAGGTACAGTAAGTAAATTAGGCGCGTTAGTAGTGGATTCGATTTCGTCTAGGAAATATTTATTTTAATAGTACGTATATATTTTGTTCTAGCTTTAGTAGCTAGAACAAAATATATACGTATAATATATACATAAAACTCATAAGGGAAGGATGAGAAAGTATATAGCATGTTTGGAGGAATATACTATAATACTATAGAGCTAACTAATATGAAATTTGTTAGCATATTTAGACATTCTAAAAATAGTAAGCTTACTTCAAAGTATAATAAAAGCTTATGATTATACACGCATGTGTATTGTAATATGTATATAGTACGCTGTATCCCGCACACAGCATGGTAGGTAGAGGGAACCTAGTGTTAAGACACTCCGTTATATCATTTTCCGCCAAATTCTAGAGGCATTGCATGTTGAGTGTCGGAACTCAAAGCCGCGCTTTGCCTCGACACCAGAGCGAAGAAAATGGAAATAAGAAATATTTAATTTCCTTGAAAATATGCCCCTGTGCCACAACTACGAGTATACGACTCTGGGATACAGCGTGTCACAAAAAAATATATATACATAGTAATATTTTCGAAAATAAAGAAATTTTAAATAAGCGAAGAATATATAATAAAAGATGTAAATGCAATTAAGTATCAAAAAAAAACTCAATACCGTTTCAACTCAGAATTTAAAAATACGAAAATAATAAAATTTAATTAATCCAAAATAACTTGGCACTTTCCCCTACCGAACTAACTTTTCTTATTAAATCTTTTTTGTACTAACGAAGCTTTCACATTAGGACCCTACTAAATTGAATCTACAGAAGTAAATGTGAGAGTTGATTCACACGCTGCGTGCTATTCCTATCACGCAACACTTTTGCCGGGAGAATTTAATTATACGGATCGCGATCTCGAACTTTGTTCGTTAAATTGAGTTTCACACTAATCTTTATCTTGCTCTGCGAAGTTGGCAACGGTTGGTCCAAGGAGTTTATTAATTTTTAATATGAACACGTCTGTTGGCTACTTGTGTTTCAGTGTTCATTTTTCTTATAATATTATATTAAAATGATTGTAATTTTTGCTTATTTGTGAAAATACGTTTCTAAGCTTATTTTTTTGTCATATTTTTACTGTGGAAGAGGAGATCTAAAATGAGTACTTAGATAAACACTTAATACGAAAATCATGTCACTAATATTTTAAATTATTATGTTATGCTATTATATATTTTTATAGTTTCTCTGTGTATCCTATTTAACACAGATTATACATAGGGAACCTAGTGTTAAGTCTAACTTAGTTTTTGATTTTAATACCATTGTACTTGAACTTGAGACTTTCTGACGAATATCGGCTAAGTTATATTCTTTCAAAGCAACGACTTTATGAAATATCAACTTGGTGAAGTTAATAACGTCTATAGAGTATATAAAGCTTATAACACGTCCCACACATTGAAACTTGCGCGATCCTAACACTCTTCTCGAAGAACTTCGGTACTTTTGACCACCAACCATTTATTGCTTTTGTTGTTTCCAAACACTTTCTCTAAAAATACTTTGGGCAAAAAGATTGAATAGACCAGGCTAGAGTATCAGGTTTATGTTTAATTATTTAATTAAAATGTACTTTTTGTTTTTGAATAAGTTTTGGATTTATATTATCGCGCATAACAGAGTAGGCAGAGGGAATCTAGTACAAAAACTCTCCGTTCTGGGTTCTTCCGAATACTTGCCATTGCGTGTAAATGATTGATTTTCTGATTAGTGTTTGCAATACAGCTAGCACAAGGAATAATATTATACTAATGTAAGTTTTAGGTTTTTTATAGCTTCACAGTGTATTCTGCACTTACCAGTGTAGACAAAGGGAACCTAGCAGCCTCCGTCGCCAGGTTCCCTCTGAAAGTCCGTTCCTATTAAGACACTTTTCCCAAATTTCCGTCGAATTCTGGGGACATTGCGTGTTGATTGCCTCTTTACCAGAGCGAGGAAATAAAAAATAAATACAAATACAAATTCAACATTTCTATTGCATCATGCAAAGAGAAGTAAATAAACATGTCTGATGAATTAAGACCCATCATAGAACAGCGCCACGATTAACACATGTTCTTAGTAAGTTTACTATTTATTAAGTACTAGCGGCCCGCCCGCGGCTTCGCCCACTTAAGCTACATGATTATTGATCTAATAAACAGAAATGACTTCTAATATGATTTTTATTACTTTAATTTGTAATATTCTAATATGATTTTTTTACTTCATTATCGTAATTTTTATAAGGACTTTTGATTGTTTTAAATTAAATAATACGACCAATGTTGATATTTGATATTTTTACAAATAAACATAAAGCTAATCATTTCTTATACGTACATATTTTTGTAACATTACGTTCTTTTTACCTACATAATGTACGTCTCATCATAATTTTAACACTGTGTCGGTGAATAATTTAATTTACTCTTTCAGAAACAGCCTTAAATGTTAAATTATTGATTTGAAGGATTCATAATATTCTTTGTAAAATAACTAATGATAGCAAATTGTAAGTGACTCCCCACTCTACTCAATAAAATATTTAAATAAAATAAAAAATATAATAAAAAAATAATTTCTGCCGAATTCTGGAAGCATTGCGTGTTGAGTGGCAGAACTCAACGCCGCGCTTTGCCTCGACACCAGAGCGAAGAAATAGAAATATAAATTTAAGTAAATACTTCCATCTCTTCGAGTGGGGATCGAACCCACAACCAGTCGGTTTTACAGTCACACTTTGTGCCGCTGCGCCATGACTGGCCTATTACTTAACAATATTTTTATTTTTTACTTAATAATAATATTAATATTTTAGTATGGCTCGTGATGTGTCTAGTGGTTAGAATCGTTTATAGTTGTGATCGTAAGTAATCCAAAATCTCTTAGAGATTCAGAGGTAACAGTATTAATATGAAATGTACCATAAATTTAATATAAGTACAAATAAAATATATTATGATAAATAAAATGTCATAGTCTGTCCGTTTCAATCTCTCGTGATATTTCTTAACAATATCGTAGACGTCCTATCCTCCTTTCTGTTATACCTAGTCATTACTGATAGTTATAACTAAGGGAGGATAGTAAGTGGCCCCGCACCCGCCACTTACCGTGAATTCCGGCTTTCGGGTCTGAACCCCCCGGGAAGGATTGGAATAGTTTATATTTATGATTGTTATAATGCTTTTGCGAAAGATCAAATATTAAATAACTGATTCAAACTTGCAGTGGACTTGAGATTATTATATGTAGGCCGTAGTCATAATTACATAACACATAACTCTCTCTCTCGTTAGGCGGCTGATTATGTGAATCCACTTCAGTTTGTTTCTTTAGAGGCATTACATTAATATATCCATTTAACGTTCGTGTATGTTTTTATAACTATATATTTACTTATCGTATCTTAATAATATTGAATTCTGTATGTATAATGAGACGTGTTTATTATTTCTGTATGAATTCGTTAATATAGTATAATTCTTATAATTATATTATTACATTCATGCTCTTATTATATGCCTTAGTTTTAATATTCATATAATGTATATTCACTTTTATTGTAAGACCTCTTTTAACCAGAACCGTCGTAGAATAACACGCACAGTACACACCCTGCAGCTGTTTGTCTGAACTGACACTAGATTCAGAGTTGTGGAAATATAATATAGAAATCATTAGTTCAAAATACTCAGTTATCGCTAGAACAGCCAGCGACTCCAAGTAGGCACAATTCTACTACCAGTTCAACAAAGAACCTCAGTGCTGAGAAGAACTGGCGGAAGAAACTCAGCAGCAGAATCCAACACCACTAAAGCAATTCGCTTATACCAAATATGTCAGCACTAGTGACGCCCGGCTATATATTACAAGTATGTCGTCGACATCAGTTGATTGACGCATTATTTTTTCTACGATAAAACCAAGCGTTGGACAAATAAGCGGACACTACTATATATATACTCCAGAGCTGGGACATAAAATAGCACCACACACCCGTATGAAACGGGCGGACACTACTACATACACCAGTACTAAGACACAAAATAGTATCCCACACCTATCCACCATACACCAAGTGTTAACGTTGAAGCACCGCAAGGCACCGCGAAACTATCTTAATATAATAGATATAAAAATTAAATGCCATAGCAATTCACTTAGCCAAGCATATTAGCCAGCGAAGCCAAGCAGCAGTCGGTTGTGATTATATTGGTTAATAGTACAACATAGGGTCAATGAACTCTAACAGTCGTATAAATCGTAAATAATTAATATTTGGTTAATGTCTAACATCTTTATGATATTTAATTAAATATATTGACAGATTACCTTTATTGTAGTATATTAAATAGACTCATATTACATTATATTTATAAATTATAAATAGTACGTATTTTGATATAATAGTTTTATATCATATTATAAATGATACTGTTATATTTATATTTCCTTTTATAGTAACATGTTATAAGTAATTATAATTCACCAAACTTTCATTTCGCAATTCACATATACGCATCTAACAAAGATGGCGGCAGGCATTCTACGCACTTTAATATAATTGTAATTTTACATACCTCATAAAACATCTTCATGCATTTATTTCCATTTACTAAATAAACAATATTTATCTCTGGATATTGACGGCATTATATGCATTAATATCACTCTTCTTTGTTTTAATAATAATCTATTAAAAACTTACCGACGAAGTATTCCAAAACAAACAATTGTAAATAGTGAAAGCACTTATAACTTATATACAATTGAAGACATAATCTCACACGCTTTTTAAATATTAAATATAACTAAATATATATTAATTATGAATTAAAACTTCTCTAAAAATTTTTAACATCCATCCTTCCTCAGACGCGTCCGCCATTTCCCTCTTTTTCTTTTCTTTTTTTGACTTTAACGTTGACAGTAGCTTATTCAGCCAACGTGATATTTTACAATAATTAAAATATTAATTATATTATTATTTATTTTAAATTATAATACACAATGATTACTTATAATTATTAAATTAGTTTTAATATAATAAATATATTTTTTATCTGTTTTACCTACGATATATTATGTAACTTTAATATTATTTGTGAACGGAACGCGTAATTAAAGAACTGAACTAAACTATTATTTATAAGATTGTATTTAAACTTTAAATTAAATAATATTATAAATTATATTTAAATATATTATTTTTTTTATATTTTTTTTATTAATTATACTATTTACCTACACATTTTAGTTCTGGTATGGATCGTTACAATATTAACTCCAGTACAGTTTTTAAATTAGTTAGGTACATATATTATTGGCTAAATGTACAATTGGTAAATATATAGTTTTTACAGAGGACACGTAGAAAGGCTGGTTTTGAGGCATTTTTATTTAGATTTATTTCAAACGAACGGACGAACCGAAGAATCTATGTATTTACTTAATATTTCTTTGAAAATCAAATTCGTCTTTATTTCTGTGTTGAATTAATTACGACTTAAACTTAACTGTTATGATTTATGAAGGTAAATATGTAGTTATTACAGAGTGCACGTAGAAAGGCGGTTTTTAGGCATTTTTATATAGATTTGTTTCAAACGAACGAACGAACCGAAGAACGAAAGAAGTATTTACGTAATATTTCTTTGAAGATCAAATCGGTCTTTATCTACGTGTTGAATTAATTACGACTCAAACTTAAGAATTATTATTTATGAAGGTAACCTTCACTAACAATTCAATTGTGTTTACTTTATTGTTTGTACTCTGAACAATATGCTTTAAAAATATATATTTTTACCAAATGTGCTTTAAAAATATATATTTTTACCAACAGTCATATAACTTAAACGTTTTGAATGTCGTATAACATTCGCAGGCAAACTAATGCCTTGAGTTCATTCAAATATATAAATGCCGATAACTTTTTTTTAACGAACCGATTTTGATGAAACAGACTTTAAATTTTAAGTTGAGTTAAAACAAATCAATTGGTGAACATTTAAGTAAATCGGTTCAGTACTTTCATAGAAAAATACGACCATACAAATAGACAGACAGATAGACAAGAAATTTAAAAAAAATATTTTTGCTGTCTAAAATTAAATCTAAAATCTAAATATTTATTATTTTAAGTCCCTATATTCAGTCAAAATTACTAAATGTACAGACAAAATATTTATACTGTTTTATTATATATAGAGATAAAACAATAACATGTTAATTTTTTCACTGTGACATTTATTGGTAACGATGATCAATATTTGGATATATAATAAAGGTGGATTTCCAGTAATAAATATTAATATATATTTTTTTTGTAGGACTGAACTGGGATAGATGCCCCAATGGGATAGACCCTACTTCCTAAAAATCCTATTTACAAAAATTAAAATTGTGAATGCGTGTCTTAAATACATTCTACACGCGCCTCAACATTGTAACTTATTTTTGAATAGATATCGACAACAAGCATGTATTAAATATTTTATTCATGTCTTTACTGGCTGGCAGCGTGAACCGAAAATCTAGTAAACGATCCGGTTCCTTTCAGCATATTTTTTAAATAAATCCAGTCTAAATAAATGAATGCAGAACTAGCTCCACAAAGATTCTCTTCTCTTCTGGAAATCAGTTTGCAAATATATTATTCGCAAATGCGATTCGATTTTCGATGCCTATATATCTAGGGCCGAAGATCTTTCAACCATACTGTTCTCTGGGTGGAGAGGAGCTGATGGAAATAATATACCGCAGCGAATGTTGGCCAGCACTACCTTGGCACACTCAGGAGCTTCACGTTACGGAAATAAAGATAGCTGAGGTGGATGTGCGGGGAACACGGTCTGACCGCATACGTGACACATTCATTCGAGGTAGTCTTGGGGTCCGTGACGTAGCAGATAAGTTCCAAGTGTATCGCTTGAGATGATATGGCCACATGATGTAAAGTGAACTAGGTTAAGCAGAAACGCAGAATCTGGCAACATACGCCGGGATTAATGCCAGGAGGAAGAAGATATATAATGTCGTAAAAGATGAAATAAATATTATGTCTAGAGAAAAACAAAAATATTAGTTCTTTACTTTCAGTGAATGAATAAATGAATCCTATATCCTTTTTAAAAGAAACGAAATATGAATAAAAACCGGGTTAGACCTGAAAAATAATTTAAAAAAGAGAAAAGAGTACAAAAGAAAAAAGAGAATTTAAGAAACAACACAACATAAATGAAGAAAGTAAACATTATTTTAGTAAAAATTACGTTAACATCCTAATAAATTTTAAATATTTATATATTTTTTATCACATAAACGTAACGTTTATATGATAAAAAATATGTAAATATTTAAAAGTAACCTAAAGCCAAGACGATATTTTAGTAATATATCATCATTCTTAATTTTCTTTTGATGACACGATAACAATCGAAAAGATTTAAGAAAATGTCAAATAATTTTAATGATACAATTTAAATCATTTGGAGGCAATTGACCTCATAATTGATTTTTTCTTTTACACAATATAAAGAGCATCTATCCCGCACTGCAAGCATCTATCATTCTTCCAGTGGGCAACTAACCATATAGAAAGTCATCTATCCCTAAGTTCCACGAAAAGCTAAATTCTGCAAAACTTATATTTAATATAAGTAAAAAAAATTAACATAGAATTAAATTAGCTAAATTCAAAAATATTATTAATATTATATATTTTTGAAACTACGAAACTTTTTCAAAAAGAGCATCTATCCCGATTTTACCCTACATAAATAGGCTTTACGAAGTAAGCCTTGTGGCACAACTTACATGTGTTTAATTAGCACTACAGCTTAATGCTCCGAGCCATTTTAAGACAAAATATAGCAAGCTACAGTTTGGCAAACTAAAATAATCTTAACAAAAACTATACCAAAAAAATAAGAATATATATTTTTTTCATTTTATAATGTACGAGTATATAATCCGTTGAGGGTATCTCGTTGTGAAAACTTGGCTGTAAACGCGATGGTTTTGGGTCCGAATCCCATTCGGGGGAGTGATATATTTATTAATAATGTCATTTTCTTGCTCTGGTAAAGCGCGGCGTTGAGTCTCGCCATTCAACACGCAATGAAAAAGTGGAATCTTGAGACTAAGTTCCCAGTTTCTCTCTACCTATTCTGCTATGTGTGGGATAAAACCCGAAGCTATATCCACGGTTGAAAGACTAACTGGTGTAAACGCCATTTATATTGAATTATATACATATTTGAAATCAGGAGATTTTTTTGCGTTTTCTCAGCTCAGTTTCATAATTTTCAGAGCACTTTATAGGTGCCCTATAATTACTTAGTCCTCATTTTGAAGTAAATTTTATCAACGACATAGATATCATCATATTTTATTATAATACTAAGTCACTAAAATCAAAAAAAAACTCTATGGCATCGCTTTTCGGATTTTCCAAACACTATTTTTAACATTAAGTGTACGTTGACACATTTATCTCCTTATTAAATATTAAGATTAGTGGCTTAGTACATTTTGCATTTCATCAAAATAATCAGTTGTGTCGTTTGAGTCAATTCAAGCTTCACATAATAATAAAATAGGCACTCACTGGAACCATTGAATGTAATTATTTCTTAAAAACAATAACAGCTTAAACATAATGCCATGAATTTTTTTTTGTGATGGTGGTTGAAACATTTTAATGAATAAAAATCGATCAAACACACACAGGTGAAAATGCCACCAGGAAATAAAAAGATAACAAATATTCATGTGAGGCCAGTCGTGGCGCATGGGCACAAAGTGTGATTGTAAAATCGACTAGTTGTGGATTCGATCCCCACTCGAAGAAATTAAATATTTATTTACATTTATATTTTCATTTCTTCGCTCTGATCGAAGCAAAGTACTCGGTAGAAAGTGGGGAACGGAGTGTCTTAACACTAGATTCCCTCTGCCTACCCCGCTGCATACGGGATACAGCCTGAAACGGACAAAAAAAGTAGTAAGTAGTATGTTGTTTAGAGCACCGAGTGTACTAACTTAGTCTATAATTAAGTCGTTTAGACATACAATGTGCGAAAAATAGTAAAATATCCAAAAGCAATGACTCAGTCATAGATACGTAAGTAAAAGAAACACATGAATCTATATATTTATTTACATTTATATTTTCTTTTCTTCGGTCTGGAGTCGAGGCAAAGCGCGGCGTTGAGTTCCGCCACTCAACACGCAATGCCTTCTGAACTCGGCAGAAAGTGGGGAACGGAGTGTCTTAACACTAGGTTCCCTCTGCCTACCCTGCTGTGTGCGGGATACAGCGTGTAGCTGATAAAAAAAAGAATCTATATAATTATTTTCTAAAGGTTATTTTTAAACATTTTTAAAGTGTTATTCCACACTTAGGAAAAAAAAAATACTTATTTAGAAAACGTATAAAAACTTGAAAGCAGCGGGACTCGAACCCCCGCCTCCTGGACACCGACCAGGCGCTCTGACCACTACCACTAAGCCATGCGTTGAGAACGCATGGCTTAGTGGTAAATAAGTATATTTCTAAAGGTTGTCTCTAAGAGATGGCAACTTAGCCACCCCCACAAAGGGGAATAAATTATTTTCATTTGCATGTTGAGTTTCGTCATTCAACGCGCAATGTTTCGAATTTGGGTGGAAAGTGGAAAACGGAGTGTTTTCTCTTTAGTTTATTTCTGTCTACCTTACTGTCGACACTCATATGAATCACGCTGGCGCTATTTAAATTTAACTGTAACATTACTTAGAAAATAAATATAACAATTAATACCTAATATATATTACTAAAGGTTTATTTAGATCCATATTCTGCCATAAGCAAGTCATTTTTCATCAACATATCTATATAAATACATGAGTATGTAACACACAACACTATTGTTTTGATATCATAGTGCGTACAATATCCAATCTATTTAATCTGTTCTCGATATTGCCTCAAGCACTTTACTATTATTAAATTTATGTAGCATCGTGTTCCAAGTAGAACACAATTTGAATACTACTTTAGGAGTGTATCTTTTGATATTTTTCGTATTTTATAAATAAACAAAAATCAAATTAAATCAGCTTCAAGCTGTTTCCCGCACACAGCAGGGCAGGCTGAGGAAACCTAGTGTAACAGATAATATAATACCTCGCTTTACACCAGCCGCTATTTAATACAATTATATTCTGTCTTATACTTCAATATGATATGAGTTAACTAACAATAATAATACATGTTGATGATAATTATAATATACATAATAATAATAATAAAATATAATCAATAATAATTTAGTATTAGCATATAAAGTATAATACTTTTGTTATTTTTAAGTATAATTATTTGATATCGAGAAACGGAACGTGTCTAAATATAAATTGTTAAAAAGAGTATAAAATAGACTGTATCGATTGTACGGGGGACACAAATTTGTAAACCTCCGAATATAAATATAGTGGCATAACTCTTGTTTTACTCCCGTCCCACTGAAGAACTCTCGCCATCCACCTTCGTCATACTAGTGTTAAGACACTCCGTTCCCCACTTTCCGGCGAATTCTGGAGACATTGCGTGTTGAGTGGCGGAACTCAATGCCGCGCTTTTCCCGATACCAGAGTGAAGAAATGGAAATATAAATTTAAATAAATATTTCATCTCCTCGAGTGCGGATCGAACCCACAACCAGTCGATTTTGCAGTCACACTTTGTGCCCCTGCGTCACGACTGGCCTCAACAAAGGTTAAAGGAGGAAAGAAATAAAGTATGTATGTATATTGAATATTTTTGTATAAGATAAGAAAAGAGAATAGAAATTCATGTTGTTTTTAGGGTAAATGGAAAAACTAAATCATATGAGATGTTTGTTTCTCGACTATATGTCTGTCGATCTAGAGGACATTTCACGTTGACTTAGAATCATAAATGAATGAAAAAGTGAAGTCACAGTACAAATAAAAGAAATAAATCAAAAATTCATTATAATAACATATATCATAAAAAATGTATACGAATATGTATTTGTAGTTACTTTTAAGCAAAATGAATTTTACAACATCTAGTTCCGGTTTCTGTTTCTTCATGCTTATTCAATTATGAACAAATTAACCAAAAAATTCAAACTTATTATATATTATTTCGAGTTATTAATTACTTGATAGGCCGATAAATTACTTTAAAATAATTAGTTAAACATATCAAATAAAATACACCAGCTTCACTCTGTATCCCGCACGCAGCTGGGTAGGCAGGAGGAACCGAGTGTTAAGACACTCCGTTTCCCACTTTCCGTCTAATTCTGGAGTCAATGCATGTTGAGTGGTGGAACTCAACCGCGTTTAATAAATTATTTTATTTATTTAACGCGTTTTTATTTGAATTGAATATATCATATGAAAGAAAATTAGGTAAAGTGTAGATATTTAAAAGTAATTCAATAAATACCTGTCAGTGGTGTTGTATGGTGAACCTGAATATTGGCTTATAGAGGCCAATTCGACGCCACCTCTGTATATTGACACTAACGCCAAATCTAGTGTGTTTATCTGGAACAATAAAATAGAGTAAATTTAAAAATGCTGTCCTGAGGCAGTTGGACAGGATCTTACTGTAAACGTGACGACTGTGGGCTTGGTTCCCAGTTCTGGTATATGATATGTTGAAAAAATATTTAATTTTTTCTCGCTCTGGTAATATATTGAAAATTGTGCGAAATGAGTGCGGAGTGTCTTAATTTTATATGAAAGCGTGAAGCTGTTGAAGTTTAAAAACAATAAAAAAAATTAACAACCAATATCTGACATATTAATTTTGAAATTAAAGTATGTGTTTTATTCTTTGTGTCTATGAATATTGGTTTAAAACAACTAGTAAATATTTTAGTAAAATTTAAATGACATTTTTAGGGTTCCGTACCTCAACAGGAAAAAAAGAACCATAATAAGATCGTCTAGAGGTATCAAGTTGAAATTAATAATCACGCCTACAGTCGCTTAGAGCACTGAAAAACAAGCTTCTAAGTCAATGCAATCAACAATATATGAGCACTTGCAACGTTTTTATTGCATTTTGCAATTGATATTCGCCGCGTAATCAAAACTTATAGAGTACCTTACGTTGACCTAAGTTATGAACTTACAATAAAAACGGTACGACGTGAGAACTTACAATAAAAATAAAAAAAAATCCGAAAACAGATAATTTATAGGTATTTCATAGCAAAATAATCATTACAAAATTCTAATTTGTAGTTCATTTATTACAAAGGATACGCATATCCATACGCCCAAACACTTAAGATTGTCAACTGCTTATTGGCCGCTAACCTATAAGGTATTTTTCGTCATCATGAAGTTTGGCGAAAAGTGAGAACAAAAATAGTACAAATAGACTAAATCATACGAAAAATGGTTTTATATTACAGATAAAAACCATTACAAACTTAAATTTCGAGTTCATTTTATACGAAGTAAGTGCATACCAAATACTTAAGTTTATTGACTTTTATAAGCTAAATTTCCTGTGAATCTACAATTCTGAAATGGGTACGAAACTCTTGGTGGGTGAGACCATCTTACACTTGATCGGTTTTTTATTTCATATTTCATTATTATAGCCGTTCATGTAAAAAATATCATCTTTCTTACATAATTTTACAATTATAGTTTTACTATGACAGTTTTAATAATGAGACGGATATTGGTACAAAAAACATGTAATCGTATAGCTTAAAATGTTAAAGCGTCCATGTGCAAAGAGAAAGGAGAAGAAGAGAGTTTTAATTTTCCTAAGTTCCATATGGATATATTGAATTTCAATACATATTACAAGGAACGAATGCCATTTGACCTATAAAATCTGTCTAGAGGGAATATCCGTAACCTTGCGGCTTAATGTCGTTATCAAAACTATCCCGTGTTTTGACTTCAAGTAACGGCTATCGTTAATATTTAATAGACAGCTAACAGTTGCTTTATCTTCTTCGTAAAATACTACAGAAGTTGTTTGTATATTACGTATGTTATTTATTTATTTTAGTACGTGAATAGTGTTAAAACACTCCGTTTTTCATTAAGGCACTTTCGTTTCGGAACCAAAAGTGAGGTGTGAGATTGTAAAAATATTAAATATTTCATTTTTCTGAAAGGAAATCGAAACCCCAATTTGCTCTGCCCCCGCACAACTACGACCTTGTTTTCTTATATTTCCATTATACGAAATATATGCCTTATATGTTTTTTATTTTTAATTCTATCATCCTTTCCTTTTCCATTGTTTTAAGAAAAAGAAATTCAATTGATGTATGATTTGACTTCGGTTACGATTCACTAGATGATTTTGTGGTTACTTTTACTTGGCAACACAAAAAAATCGTAATGGAGAATTTTGTCAGAACCGGCAAATGTAGATATTATTTACATAAGAAATTACTAGAAAATTAGATATATAAGATTTTTATAAAAGTAGTTATGTCTAAAAGTTTATGAATGATAGATTTAAATAAAATATTTTTAATATTTTATTTTTGATTTTTTATCCATTTTTTAACTAAGGACAACAAATAAAAGGTTTTAATTTTCTTTATAATTTTCTTTATAATCCTCTGTTACGTAATGTTTGATTATAGATCGTTGACATTCGTTAGAAAAGTTTCGTGAGAAAAAAATAAACAAAACGTGAGAAAAAAATAAATAAAATTTTATGAAATTAAATTTCAAATCCTTAAGTGGCCTATATATATTGCCCAATCCTTTACTATACAAATGGTGACAAATTCAAATTTAATAATAATTTTAGGACATCCTTTATAAACAGGTACCTATATAGCTTGTTCTATCTGACATAATCACTAAACTAAAACTTTAGGGTCGTATTATTATAATCTCAAGTCACGTCTAGCCACAGTATATTACGCTTACAACTTTTTTTTATTGTAACAAACGAAAAAATAGTTTTCCACAGGCGTGTCCCTATAAGGGAAGACGTGGAAAAAATATTAATGCTTTCCAAACTATACCGATTACACACTCTAATGATTTACTGAATTAGTCCTTATCGCTATGTATTAGGATATAAAATAGCTCGGCAAATAGAAGTGGTGTATATAATATTATTTATAGAATTAAAGTGAAAGACAAAGTTCTTAGTATCACAAATGCTTAATATATTTTGTCACTTTCCTCACTTATTTTGTGGGTATATGTGAGGTTCTACCACAATTAATTTTACAATTTGTATCCTGTTATATGCGGCATATAACGTGAAGTTAAAAAATATAATATATTATTTTAAATGTGTAAGTATGTACATATTACACATTTGAGACAACATATTATATATTTATAATTCAAAACATTAATGAGAAAATTTTGTAAAAAAAAAATTATATTCCGTCAAGGAACAGCTCTTAATTTTTGTAAGAATAAAATTAAAAAAAACTCACGACATCATTTTATAATTGTTACAATTTTTTTATAATTTGTAACTTAAAGTCTATAATATAATAATAATAATAATATAAGTTGGATAGTTTTTTATTTGGCACGTCACAATCTAAGAACAGAACTGTACAGTTACTTATGTAACAAAAATATGCTAATACCTCCATTCCTAATTACAATATTATTATCAGCTTCACGCTGTATCCCGCACACAGCAGGGTAGGCAGAGGGAACCTAGTGTTAAGACACTCCGTTCCCCACTTTCTGCCGAATTCTGGAGGCATTGCGTGTTGAGTGGCAGAACTCAACGCCGCGCTTAACCTCGACACCAGAGCGAAGAAATGGAAATATAAATTTAAGTAAATATTTCATCTCCTCGAGTGGGGATCGAACCCATAACCAGTCGGTTTTACAGTCACACCTCGTGCCGCTGCGCCACGACTGGCCCGAATATTATTATCTTTAGTCTTAACCCATATCCTAACTATTATCATGGCAGATAGAACTTAGTGGTTAGAGACTCCGTTCGATAAACACTGCCCAATTTCCGAGACTGCGTGATGAGTAGCGGAACTGAATGCCGTGTCTTGTCTTGTACCAGAGTGATGATCAAACGTAGGAAATGAACCTGCAACCGCCTTAATTGCAATCAGGCGGTGTCCGACTGCGACACGTCGGACTCCATATAATTATAATACATTTGCATATTATAGCTATTTTATGTCTATATAGGAAGTAATTCCTTCTCCACCTGACTGACTAAAATAACCAGCACACCATATTATACTCCGACAAGTCCATTACAAATTCAACATTAAGATAACATACGAGTTCTCATTACAGTGCAAAACTGAACATTGATGGCGTTGAGAACATTCAACCCCCGCCTTGGGTTGTTTAAACGTTGAATTAACCCTTATTCAGAACTATCAATTCGGTCAATCCCGCAAATTAGGAGCAACATTGCCTTGGCAAGGAGTGGCTGCAAGATATCTCAGTTAATTTAATGTATAATCTAGAAATAAGTACCTACCAGAGCTTAAGTAAATTTAAAGCAAATAGATTTCTTGTTTTAGCTTCACTCTGTATCCTACACATAATAAGGTAGGCAGAGGGAACCTGGGAACCTATTGTTAAAACAGTTCCCTTTCTCACTTTCATGGTACTGAGCCATTCAACACACAATGCCTCCAAAATTTAGCGGAAAAATTTAGTGGGTAACGGCAAGGAACATTGGATGTCTTAATAGGAACAAAATATCTTAACATTAGTTTCCCAAGTTCCCTCTTCCTATCCTTCTATATACGGGATACAGCCTGCAGCTAAAATAAAATAAAGCACTACTCTCATACAGTTAACCAACATAACACAGAGGGGTCGCCATAACGTTACCAAAGCGGATCCCGCGTAAATGAAAAACAATAATGAAGCAATTTGTCTGGCGTACCGCAGTATCATGTAGCATTATCTAAGTAAAAGAGTATGAAGATTGTTGCCAGAGCTCAGGCCGTTGGGATAGAGACGATTTGTCATGTAAATTGTTAGAATGATTGAGCTCTGTTTCCCGGAGCGTTTCAGACGTTTATTTTATATATGACGAAGCTGACAACATTTTATTAGTACCCGTATGTATGTACTCGCTTGTACGTATAGTATAAGAGGGTAAATGTAATTGTGTTGTACTTTTATTTGTCTGGAAATGTACTGTGTTTCGAAGGTTATTCATATTGCCTTAGTTGATGTGGGACTGTATTATAATATAGAGGTGGAATGGGAATATGTTTTTTAATATTTCTTTGCAGCTTTAATTGTTTTAATAAAATTTTAGTCACCTTAAGTTAGTTAAAATTTATTTTTATCTGCAAAGAGCTAAGAAGTAGAAACAAAATAAATAATATTTGAAAAATAATATTATTTTCGGGTAGTTCAAAATATAAATGTTCGAGAATACAGTATGTTGTGTGATTTCATTTCATTGTAAATATAAGACAAGAGTAATAGGGTCCTTGTTATATTGACATTACATTGCAAACAAGGCAGAACAAACGCACAAATATTAACAAATATTGTTTCCACCCTTAAGAATAAGAACAAGATAAGGAAAATTCAAATCACAAAAATATAGCATAGTAATATTTTTGTATATTGAAAGTACTTCAATTTTTTATGAAGTATCTGAAATTAAAATTCGATGGTTCTAGGTTTCGTTCTAGGAAAATGTAAAAATTATAACTATAGGTCGAATAATATTAAAACAATCAGCTTCATGCATAGCAGCTACACATAGGCAACCAAAGCAAGGCAATTTTTTAGACATTGCGGATTGATGCAAGTGGGAATCGGACCCATAACCATCGCATATATAGTCCAACGCTGTATCACTACACTACGACACTATAGGTTCATGCGCGAGGCGAAGTTGAAAATTATCGTGATAACTGTTGGTTCTCCATAACCACTTTTCGCCTGATTTTAGAGACATGATGTGTTGATTGGCGGAACACAACGACGCTTATTGTCTTTTGAAAATGTAAATCCATTGAAAGAATGTAAATCATAAAGTTTTTAAACTATATTAAATTAATTTTTTACAATTTTAAAGTGTTATTCCACCCTTAGACAAGAAAAATATTTTAGTTTTCTAAAAAGTATTTTTGTATTAAATTTAACTTAATAAAAAAAATATTATTATATAATATATAATTATATTATTATAGCAATATATTATTACGATTGCCTATTATATTATAAGTCAAGTCACTGATAACATAATTAGTCGAGGAGTCGGTTATAACAGATTAATACTATAATATCAATTACAGTATGTGCATACGAAGATAATGGGCTTAATTAGCTTATTGCTAATGGAGATGACAGGGACAAAAGGTTCATTTTATCTAGACGTTCTGGGTGTGGCGCAGTGGAACACCGTCTGAATATAAAAGTGATGGTTGTGGGTTCGATCGTCAGTCGGGAGAATAATTATATTTTAATAAAATAACTAAATAAATCAGCTTCACGCTGTATCCCGCACATAGCAGGGTAGGCAGAGGGAACCTAGTGTTAAGACACTCCATTTCCCACTTTCTGCCGAATTCTAGAGGCATTGATCGAACCCACAACCAGTCGGTTTTACAGTCACACTTTGTGCCGCTGCGCCACGACTGGCCTAATTATTATTCTCATTTTATCGCTTTGGTTGTAGACAGGGCGCGGCGTTGATATCCGCCACTCATCACGTCATAAATTGAATTCGTGTGGAAAGCGGCGAATGAAGTGTTCTCACATTACGTTCACTTTGTATAGGATACTATGCGGTATAAAGCGTAAAGCTAAAAAGAAAATCTCTATATCTATACAGAGAGTTATTGTCATCACCAATTAAAATGAAACCACAGTTTTAACTACTCTATAAAAACCTAATACAATTAAAATAAAAGAGATTTTTCCAAAAATGAAATAGTGATTTTTTCAAACAAAATAATAAATAAAATTATCATTGTAAAATAAAACTTCATTTGTCAAGGTTGACGCACACAGACACAAACCTATCAAAGCGATAACTAAATCGAGTCGTAGGTAATGGCGGCGATGTTGAATTGCGTAAAATAGAAGATCCCTTTCTGGTTCTAGTATGTTTTTTGAGTTCAAATGCAGCAGATCGGCAACACTTAGTAGTATTTTTGTAGTAGTATGTGTTTACGTTATTGGTATCTACTGGTAAGTGCGTCACACGAAATACAGGTATGGATAAACAAACATCGTAAAATTTAAAAAAAATCCTACGTCTGAACTTTAATAATTTCTTTATATACCTGAAGGTTTGAAATATTTTACCCTAGGTGCTACTCTATATGCCGCATATAGTAGAGCAGACAGAGGGAACCTGGGAACCTAAGACACGCCGTCCCCATTAACATGCTTCCGTTCTCCACTTACCAAATAGCATAATATCTTTAGTTTATTAAGATATCAAATCTACGACAACAGTAATATGTAATTTATATTTAGATACATATGTAGTATAGTTCTAGTTTTAAATATACTAAAATTATTAGTGAGAGCACAGTATACATTCGTACTAACGAAATAATATTTTAAATTTACTAGTACGTGAAAGAAATTTTATTTAATAAATTATTCATAGCCTTCATCCAGTTTTTTAATCGGAGCTGTATAAAATAGAAGTCAACGGCAAAAAATAGACTTTGCTAAATTAATGAATGTTTATAAATGTCAAGCAAGTGACAGAGTGGAGGCCTTATGACGTTAACTTGGTCATAGAAGTGGGATGAAATGTAATTTTCCTTATGTTATTATTTTTTTTTAATTAAATAATTATATTATTATTTCAGGTAATATATTTATATATTTTTTAACTTAATATTGCTTGACATAATTTGTAGCAGTGCTCAATAATTTTTGATGCTGTTTGCATCATTTCAAATAAGAGGCCAGTCTGTACTGATTTGATTGTTCAAATAGAGACATAGATGCAGATAGGGGTATTTTTTGTTTAGTAATAGAAACACCATAGGTTTTTTTTATCCTTGTGCTTTTCTACTCACTTTAAGTGTCTTTTTGAATTTTTTATTTTTTATTCTTAAAATTTTTTAACGAGTAAGAGATACTATGACATTTGCACTAATCTGTATTAAAATCAACAGTTTACTACTACTTTTTCAGTATTATACATAAAAAATAATTATACAACCTAAAAATATACTTTATTAAATTACTGTAGCTTAACTAGACGTCAATGTCTTGAGACGGCGGTAAGTAGAGAACAGAATTGTGAAACAAACAAGAAGAAAAAATAAAGTATACGTCATTTTGACAGAAAAAAGCACGATTTACCATTCAACACCATTTATACTATTTCAGCTTACATTCAGTTTTATAATCTATTTAAAAAAAAAATAAAACGCGTATTCTTATAAAATTTCGATGTCACCCAGAATAATACATTTGTTTCACTTCATCGCTCGTAATAGAACAAAGCGCGGCGTTAAATCCCGTCACTCAACACTCAATATCTTGAAAACCGGAACCTCCCATCGCTAGGTTCCCTCTGCAAACTCTGCTAGGAGAGTGAAACCGTGAAGCTATAAAGATGGAAAATATACTTCTTTCTATTATGTATCTAATATTTCTGTTCTATGATACAAATGGATGACGTGCAATGAACTTTCGCATAAGGCGCGAGACATATTTCACAGTTTTTATGGCTCCCTTCCAGACATTTTCTTAATGTCATTTTTATATAAGATATAAAATTTAACTTGACAACATATTATTACCGTTCATTATTCTCTTTTTTCTTAAAAAGTATTATAAATAGTCTTCACTATCTGATATTGTGAAACATTATATATCTGAATCCATAATAATCGATTTAGTATTTGTTTTTGTCTTATCAAAATGAAGAAATCAAAATAATTAGAAACACATACTTTCTCCGACTGAGAATCAATCCCATAACTGCTGGTGCTACAATAGAAAAAAAAAAGATATCTACAAATATTTTTTTCTAAAGCTACTTATGTATGTGAAAGTGCTAAAATGTTATATTTTATTCTACATTTATATGACTTGTATGTACCTTACATTCAGAGGTTGTAACATACGTAAAACTATGTAAAATACTCTATTAAAGTTTAATGCTACTTTGAATCGTGCTATCAAGACTATAAGATAAGTAAGTTTTTCAACAATGACAATTTTGTTATCATATATTCAAAGTTTATTTAATAAAACTTATGAAAATCAAAATTAAAATAATATTTATTCATTCAAACACTATTTATTTTAAAGTGTAATAAAAGTAAGATGAAGATTTTAATTAAATATAGGATCTTGAATAAGTTCTTGCTGTTTTTTTTTTTTTTAAATTAATTTAAAATATAATGCTTACAATGACATTACTCAAAGTATTGTCCATCATTAGAGACCACTTTCTCCCATCTCTCTGGTAGCAATTGAATCCCCTGTCGGAAAATTGATTCCTGGATTGCCTCGAAAGATGAGTCGCATCTTTCGAGGCAATCCAGGAATCAAGCCATTTTTCGGCTTCTTCAAAAGAATGGAAGCGCTGCTCGCTTAAACCGTGCGCCATCGACCGAAACAAGTGGTAATCGGAGGGGGCTATGTCCGGTGAATACGGCGGGTGGGGTAGAACTTCCCATTGAAGTGTTTCCAGGTAAGTTTTGACTGGTTTTGCCACATGTGGCCGAGCATTATCATGTAATAAAATCACTTTGTCGTGTCTCTGCTCGTATAGTGGCCGCTTTTCTTTCAGAGCGCGACTCAAACGCATCAACTGAAGTCGATAGCGAGCTCCCGTGATAGTTTCATTAGGTTTAAGCAGCTCATAATAAATTACGCCCTGCTGATCCCACCAAATGCAGAGAAGAAGCTTAGAACCATGGATATTTGGTTTTGGCGACGATGTTGATGCGTGACCCGGCATGCCCCACGATTTTTTTCGCTTTGGATTGTCGTAGTGAATCCACTTTTCATCCCCAGTGACGATACGGTGCAGAAAACCTTTTCTCTTTTGCCGTTGAAGCAACAATTCACACATGAGAAAACGTCGTTCTACGTCTCTCGGCTTCAACTCATACGGCACCCAATGCCTTTGCTTTTGGATCATTCCTAACGCTTTTAAAAGTTTTGAAACTGTTGACGCATCTACCTATAACGTTTTCCCAAGCTCTACTAACGTCTGACATGGATCTTCTTCAAGCAATCCCTTCAATTCAGGTCCAAGGTCCAATTCAGGTCCAAGGTCAAAATCATTACTTTTGAAGCGCCTAAACCAGTCTCTGCACGATGTATTCGACAAAACATTGTCACCATATGTCTCAACGAGAATTCTGTGTGCTTCTGCTGCAGATTTTTTCTGAATAAAGCAGTGCAATAAAATTCCCCGCAAAAACATTTTATTTGGCATAAAAGTACATATTTTCGCAAAGGGAAAATAAATATGTAGTTGACACTGTAGTAAACACTATTCTATTATATTATATTATAATTTGAGATTACATAAAGTACAACTTTGGTGATTCGTTGCCGTACAAAATTCCATGCACAGAGTGCCGCAACGTCATCTTTCAAAAAACAGCAAGAACTTATTAAAGGTCCTAAAATATGATTGATAAGTATAGGAAACGTAATTGAAAAAAAAAACCGGCCAAGTGCGACAAAACATCGTTTTTGAAAATTTCAACTATCTAAATTGATTGTGTTCAAGCGATACGGACGTGATAGACGGACAGGCAGAAAGAGGAATCTAAGCAAAACGGTCCCGTTTTACTTAAATTTTATATCAAATACACACTAAAAATACGAAACTCAACATTCCAACACACCCATTCCATAAGACGCAAAATACGTTAAGATACAGTATTTTGATCTCAATGTAACTAACACAAATTTCAATAGTAATATAATCAAAAGTAAATAGTAATATAATCTAAGTAAATAGTAATATTTACTTAGAAATTTTGTCAAAATTACTAATAATTTTGACTAAACTAAGCTTGTCAAACTATATTTGAAGCCTTGCAGTATTCGTCGCACCGATAAAACCAATCTCTCGCATCCGTTCAAAACAATTTCATGCGGAATTTAACCCAACTGATTACATTTGCATTTATTCAACACCAATAAATTGTGTTTTGATTTTCATTATAATATTATAATGTTATTCGGTTCGAGCGCGAGATAATCTGAGTACTGGTTAATACGTGGCGATCGAATTTGGTGTGTGCGAAACATATGTCAAAGTGTTGTGCATTAAGCTTGTGGCGATTTCCATTGCTGATATCTACTTTGTTGACATGTTTTTTAAAGTATATTCAATATTTTATTTTTGAGGCCAGTCGTGGCGCAGGGGCACAAAGTATGATTGTAAAACCGACTGGTTGTGGGTTCGATTCCCCACTCTAGGAGATAAAATATTTACTTAAATTTATATTTCCATTTCTTCTCTTTCAGCGTGAAGCTGATTTATTTATTATTTATGCAATATATTTTTTTAAATACATTTTTCTTATAGCCGCAAACTTTTGGAGGAACCCAAGGGACCTAGTGTTAAGAAATTGTGTTGTCCATGTTATATATTTTATTCAATATACTTATTACTTAACCTAATTAAACGTTGATGTTGATGCTATTAGGCATTCATTATTTTTTCAACTATTAGGAAAATTATGAGCTTTTCTTTTAAAAATTGCAATTTACCTTATCACACTTAAGTCATATATGTATTATAAATTAAGAGTTAAGTGCTTAATCCTGAAAGCTTAGTTAATGTAAAACATAATCTAAACCTTTACTTAACAATTAACAGAAATCAGAGAAATCACAAACAAAACAAACTAACCTGAAAGTGTGTTTGTACGACGACCGCTCTAAAAACTATTGAAGCATCTTGAACTCTCGTCTCCAGCGGCCTTTCAGCGAACTTCGGACATTGTCCATCACAGACTATTGTTTGGCATAAGAATATAATGACCAACCAACCCAAGTTGCCCGCAGGCCACAGTCCCGATGCCATTTTCCCTATTTAGTTCACAGAAATCACATACTTTTCCTTGTTCATTTCACTTCGCTCCTCTTCATTCGCCTTTTCTTTTGACGTTTTTTATTCATTTTATACATCTGAAATAAGGAAAGTAATTGGTTATATCTCGTATAGTGCTTGTCGTGGCGGGCACAATGTATGACTGTGTGAGTATTTGTTTGATTTCCATTCGTATGAGTAGATTATATTATTTTTCTTGGTCTCGTAACAAGATAAAGCGCTTAGTTGAGTTCCGCTCCCCAACACAACTCAACACAATGTCTTAAAAATTGGGCGGAAAGTGAGGAACTCAGTGTCTTAACATAAAATTATCTCTGTCTCGGGAAAAAGCGTACACGTAGTTACAAAGGCTTTGTATAATACCCGTTTTGATGATTTTATAATATATATTAATTAGTATGTTATTGTTTTATTGTATTGTTTCCAATTATAGTTGCGCTTAGTTACGAATTTAATTTTTTTCTTGGGGAAAAAAATATAATTTTTAAATATTTACCATAGACTTTTTTTATTTATATAAATTTTTTACTCCCTACTTTGTAGATTTTTATAATTGTTATACAAATGAAGTCTAATTGAATAAATAATTTTATGTAATTTCGAATGCTCCATCTCAAAGGTTCAATTTAAGCAAGTTATTTATCTTAAACGGCGTATTCAAATTATCTCTAAGTATTTCAAATTCTTGGCTCCATGGACTTTATAACGCAAATTAATGTATTCAGAATCCCTCATATTTTTTAGCTGTGTTTCTTTGTGCTTTGAGTGGCGAAACTTAACGCCGCTATTTACTTTTTACTAGAGCAAGAAAATATAATACAAAATATCAAATATTTCATTGCGAATTCCGGGAAACGAATCCACTACTGTCACGTTTACACGCGACGCTAACATTTTTTAGCATAAAACGAATCTTGAAACTTTACCCTACATAGTCGTTGAGTAGATATCCCACTTAAAGTACTGTACGTCATATTTAGAAATATTGAATGTGATACAATAAGCGGTGGTATCTACCCCCACGATTTGTGTTACCAACGCGAGGAAACGAAAATAGAGGAAAATTATATTCCGTACATTTCAACGATATTATTTTCAATAAGAAAGTATTTATAGCCCCGCATGTTTCGAGGCATAAAAGGATTCAATTGTTTGATATTATTATATTATAAATTGAAATTATGAGACATTTAATATATGTATTTTAAGCCTGGCATGGAAAAAGAAAGTCAAAATAATTCAAAAACACCTGAAATAATAAATATAAATATAAACAAAAGTGCTGCGTTAAATTTGGTCACTTAACACGCATTCTATCAAATTTGGGCAAAAAGCGGATATCGGAATTCTACATTCTAGGAATCTTTTTGCCTTTTCTGTTATACATATGTATATTACATATATATACTGTAAATATTAATCTGTATTAATTTCATGTTCTAATTACACGATCACAAAAAGTTTTTATTGGTTAAAGCTAATTTAATATAATTTTGTAGCAATTTTATCGTATAAAAGATTTTAAATTGATTGACTGTTTTATTTATGAACCTATTGAAAAAACAATAAACGTTAAGGGAAGTTTGCTAAAGTACAATATTGAAATCTGCATTTAAAACGGTTAATTCGATTTCAAGTTTCAAAACAAACCCACAGACAAACAGATAAAAATTGTAAAAGTCATTGTCTTGTTTTGTTTCTAGGGTTCCGTAACTTTTGAAGAAAAAAAGAACCCTAATAAAATCACGTTGTTGTCCGTCCGTCCATCCGTCTGTCTGCCTGTCAAGAGACTTTATCTCAGGAATACTTGGAGATATCGAGTTGAAATTCATACCATGTGCTCAGATCTACGATCCCTTATTTTCCTGAAAAATCGTATTTCTACAATTACTTAAAAAAAATACATGGCTATTTATATCGCAAAAACGCGTATTTCAACACTATAACGGGTTATTTTGGTTGACCTAGAATTATGAAATGTGGCAGCTAACATCTATAACTGGTAGTACTTGTTAAGGAAAAAATCTAAAAACTATACATTTGTGATTAAATCCTGAAAAATAATAGCCTTAAAAGGGCGGCAAAATTTGATATTAAAGCCGCTAGTTCAAGTGAGGTATCAGACGAAAGGGCTCAAGCTAAACTCGGTGGGCGAGCTAGATTCCCGCTTGTCCGGTTTCTTTTATTATATAAATGCCTCTAATTATAGATAATATCGTATATCTTCCATGCATAAGCAGCGAGAATTTACAATTATTTTCTATATAGAGCCTTACTAAAGCAAAGATTGATTCAATTTAAATATAGACATAGGAGAGTCCATTAAGTATCGTCTCTAGATGAGAGACTACTTTGTGTTTCTTTGATTTAACCTTAGCATCTGAAAGTACTTTTAACAGCTTATTAAAATTCATTTTCTTTGCTATTTCTCGGAATAATAAATTAATAAAGCTTATTTGGTGTTATAAAGCTTCTCTTATTTCTAAACACTTGGACCACCTGATATTTTTGATAAAAAATCTGAACATTTTCATGCTGTATCCCGCACACAGCAGAGTAGGCAGAGGGAACTTAGTGTTCTTAGTGTAGACACTCCGTTCCCCACTTTCCGCCGAATTCTGGAAGACACCAAAGCGAAAAAATGAAAATATAAATTTAAATAAATATTTCATTTCCTCAAATGGAGATTGAATCCGCAACCAGTCCGACTTTGTGCTATTTCGCCACCGCTGAATATTTAAATTTATATTTTCATTTCTTCACTTTGGTGTCAAGGCAAAGCGCCACTCAACACGCAATGCCTCCAGAATTCGTCGGAAACAGGGGAACGGAGTGTCTTAACACTAGGTTCCCTCTGCCTACCGTGCTGTGTGCGGGATACAGCGTGAAGCTGATTTAATTTTTAATTTAAATTTTAATTTAATCTTTACTTCGTAGCGTCGCTCGTCAATCTCAGCTAGTTTTATTCTCATTAGTATGTATTAATTAAAAAAATTCGAAAGTTCGTGAACTTCTTTCTGTATTATAAAACTTACGTCAGTTGGTTCTTTATACATATTGCTATGTAATTTAAGAAGACATCTGTATGTCTTTTTTTATTTTATTTAAATAATATCTATATATTATTTAAATTAAATAAATAAAACTTGACATTAGACATTTTTATTATACATTACTTCATTTCTATTTTATTTGAAATTAATACAGTACCAGGTACAATTACATAAAAACAATTGAAACACAACTCTACTTCCAGCCGTTTTACATAAGACCAACTTTGTAATTAGTTTGTAACCGCTTAATAAGACCTATTCTATACAGTAATAAACTCGTATATGGAACGATAAAGGAAAAATGTTTTCATTTTCTACTTCTTTTTACCTTCACACTGTATCTATATAATACTGTAGTTATATACAGATAAAGCAGAGAAAACCCAGGATTATGTGAACCTAGTGTTAGGACACTTCTGTTCTCCACTTTCTGCTGAATTCTGAAGGCATTACGTGTTGAGTGGTAGAAATCAACACCGCCGCACAAAAACTTAAATATTTATTCATAAAACTCAAAAGTATATTGTAAAGTTCCACCATTTAAAATATAAAAAAAATGGATACAAAATGACAAATACAATCATGCAATATGCAATTTACATTCCTCAACACATAAACCATCCAACACAAGCGTATGAGTGATTAGCTCTATCTTACAGTAATTGGTCGTGGCGTCCGCGGTCAGTGTGGCTCGTGATTGTTCTTCATTTCAACGTTAATTTGTACGTGGTTATGGTATATTAGTTGAACGTCTGATTTAATTGTTAGATAAACAGATATTTTGGACAAAATTGTGATTTTTTTGTGGAGAATTTTGAACGTAGTAGGAAACGGTGCATATATCGGTTATTTGATGCAATAATGACGTTTTTGAGCTTTTGAGAATATCACAGAAGGCTCAGTTTAAGTTACAAACTTAGTCTTTCCGCTTACATTGACATATTTGATAATATTTTTATCAAAATCAGCGTCATGCGTCATTGTTGCACCGAATGAGCATTTTTTAGCTTTTATTTATTTATTTTCGAGACAATCTTAACTTATTATAAAAGAATGAGAAAAAAAACACGGTCATAGATATGTGGCAAAACTAAATACAATTTTAAGCATAAAAACGATATAAGGATATTATTAATAAATAAAAAACATTAAACAAATATATGAAAGTTTAATTAAAATGAATATAACTAAACTTCACGATTTTATAAATTCATGAAAAGTTGAAGAATGAAAAACAATGGCCCCAATAATGCACCCTGCGGTACGCTGAACAAAACACGTGACTCGAATATTCGACTTCTATAGAAGATTTAAATTGTATATTTTCTACATGGGTCAAATGATGGGATCCCGGGAGAGTCTTTGGTCTTTCTGTAATATAAGTTAGGAATTCAGGATGATATCGTCATTGCAATGCAGTTAAAACATATTGGACCTAATAATGAAAGTGGGTTCAAATTCTAATTTCAAATTCGAATTTGAAAGTTATAGTTACGTACTAGTAGGTATACTTAAGTGGATGCATGTATATAGATAGTATATAGAATTATTTAAAATTAAAAGTCATATTGACGATAAAATTTTTGATTTAAATGAATTAATTATTAGAGTGTAGCGATATTAGTTCTTGTCGTTTAGGCACTCGTACATGTTTGTTTGAAACGGTAAAAAAAATATAAAATCGACCTATATTTTATTTCATATAGCAGTTAATACAAATCAATTTCAAAAAACTGATAATTTAAGTATAATCATAGTTTTAAAAACGATTTTTTTCTCTCCTATAAAATTATTCAATAGAACGATATCAGATATATTACTCTAAGCCGAACAATTTTTGAAGGTGACTTGATGTATAAAAACCTAAGTAACATACAATACTTACCGTATTTAATAATAAAATAAATAAATAAAATAAATCAGCTTCACGCTGTATCCCGCACACAGCAGGGTAGGCAGAGGGAACCTAGTGTTAAGACACTCTGTTCCCCAATTTCTGCCGAATTCTGGAGGCATTGCGTGTTGAGTGGCAGAACTCAACGCCGCGCTTAACCTCGACACCAGAGCGAAGAAATGGAAATATAAATTTAAGTAAATATTTCATCTCCTCGAGTGGGGATCGAACCCACAATCAGTCGGTTTTACAGTTACACTTTGTGCCCCTGTGCCACGACTGGCCTCATATGGCCTGGTATTTAATAATATATCGTACAATCAGTTATTTTTTTTATTATTATCAACTTGAGTTGAGTGGTTGGAGCGTGTGGAGCCCTCAGCATGTAGAGAACAACGTCTTAATGGCGTTAAGTATAAAATCATGTAGATTATAATTAAATTTTCTTTATAATTAACTATTATATTTTATATTTCAGCCATTTTATATAACAGTTTTGTTAACAAAGCGAGTAAACGGAGATAATTCATTTCTATTAATAGGAATTGAATCCACGACCGTCGCGTGTACAGTCCGCCACTGTGATGCTGCGCTATGCCAGCCCATATTACTAATAGAACCTAAAAAATAATGTAGGAACTATTTCAGGTAAGTGTATTAAATTCTTCTAACCCAACTCTAATCCACTGAAATCAGTCAAAAATGAAATTTCCTCCACATTACCATTTGTACCTAAATAATAAAACTTCCGCGACATACAAAATTCAAAATACATTCAAGTATTCATACTAATGGCACGGATTTAATCAACTTTCATTGACTCACCGCCATTAGCAAATGAGAACGAGGCGCCGATGCATTAGAGATGAGACTTGGCGACAGTTCTACTTCAGTTGTTCTTAATGTAAGGATAATGAAAAATCCTATAACGTAGATATTAATGTATAAGGTTTAGAAAAAACCTAAATATATTTCATATATTTCACGCTGTATCCCGCACACTGCAGGGTAGGCAGAGGGAGCCTAGTGTTAAGACGGTCACAAGGCACAACCAGTCGGTTTTACAGTCACACTTTGTGCCGCTGCGCCACGTCTGGCCTTAATTTATTAGTTCCCCTAAAAATTTATAAAATTTCAATAATACGATTGTCACATTATTGAAATGAAATATTATATTTCCCCGTGTGGGAATCGAACCAACAACCTGTCGCACTTACAGTCACACTTTACGCTCCTGCGCCACTACTGGCCTCAATAATTGCTCAAAAAATATTAAAATTTCAATAATATAATTGACATATTTATTAAATTACCTCTCAAAAATTCAGAGTAAACATTTTGTACGCCGCAGGAATTGAATTCGAGAGGATTACACGTTGAAGCGCTCTAGCCAATTAAACTTGGGTTTACATCCTGCCGCGCCGAAATTACTACACAGTTGGCACGGCATAACTTTTCTTATTATGTTATGTTAATATACATTTGTTTGACATAAAAATATGTTGGAAATATGTTTTGTTTCAGCTCTACGCCTCTTTCTGTATAAAACTGGGTTATGACAAAAAACTAAGAGTCAAGACACTCCGTTCTCGGCTTTGCCAAACATAGAAATATTGCATGAGTGAAAAAATATTTTTTTCTTAACAGAGCAGTAAAATAAAAAAAAAATTAATGAGTTTGTATTGAACTCGCAAGCCACGCGTGTTCTATCTGCCAATGTTCCATTGATATCCAATAGTCTAATAAAATACTAAGTAAAAGTAATTGAATTCTTATCTATTTTTATAAGTTGTTAATAACTTTAAGTCTGCAAGTCAATGGCTGTTGTTAATATTAAATATCAATATGCAGACCTGACTGGTGACGTTAGGTATATTTATGTACATTATAAATAACTTACATTATATATAAGGAGAGGCTAGTCGTGGCGCAGAGGCACAAGCGTATGATTCTTAACGCGTGAGGCTGTGGGTTTGATCCCCACTCGACGAAATAAAATATTTAATATATATTTTTTTTCTCTCTGGTCTCGAGGCAAAGCGAGGCGTCGAGTTTCGCCTTTAAACACGCAATTCGGCTTAATGCTTCTGGAACCCAGCCGAAATTGAAGATCGGAAGTATCTTAATAGGGACGGAGTATCTCAATACTAAGCTCCCAGATTCCCTTGGCATACCATGCTATTCCCGGGATACAGCATGAAGCAAAACATAAAGCACCGGGTAATCGAAAAAAAAAATTAAATAACATTTTCTTCTACTTAACTTAACGTAACTTAATAAAAATTCCGTACAAAATAATAATATACAAGAATACCCACCGCATTCTGCAATACTCGCAACCATTCAAACGTCGAGAGTTGGCATCACAAGTAAATGAGCAAGCAACACAGCATATGCTACAACTACTATTTCACTTGTAAGCACGAGACGACCTAAAAACGAACAGTGAACGGGAAATGTGTCAACCGATTTTCCGAGCAGCCGCTTTTCGAATAATTAATTTGAGATATATGTTATGTTATGTATATATATATTTGGTTAGTTTTCGGTATGATTTTTTTAGCTTCACGCTGTAGCCCGCACGTTGCAGAGTAGGCAGAGGGAACCTTTTAACCTAGTGTTCAGATATTCCGTTCGAATCAAGACACTTCCGTTCTCCAGTTTCTGCTGAATTCTGGAAGCACTGCATGTCGCGTTTACAGCGACTTCACGACTGGCCTCAGTTACATACTCGTACACAGTTACATACATTGATCAGACTTTTTTTGAATATTTATTTATTTTTGTTTTTCTATAAATGTTTATTAACTTAACTTAACTTAAAAATTACATCATTCCATATCGTTATAACAGGAACTATTATCATATATATTCCAAATGAATCGATAGACGATATCGTTAAGACACTTCCGTTCTCCACCTTTCTTTACCGTCGCACGCATGTGGCCTTGCGACACGACGCCACACACGTGAAATTCACACGATTGATGGCCAATATTCAAAAAATAAACTTACTCTAATTAAAAAATAGTAACCTAAATTACCTACAAGATTTCTTTATGTATCTATTAGTTGCTAGTAAAAAGCTTAACACTTTTTATTTTATTACTTACATAGATCAACAATACAGTCACTGCTTGAAGGAATGATTTAGTATTATTTTGCATTATTTTTAAATCACGTTTGGTATTTATTTAGTTGATATTAGAACTGAACCATTATGGATTCTATACCTGAAGGTAAACATCTTTACAAAAATACAATAAAATAGTTAACATTCATTAGGATTGCGAAAATATGTCTTTTTGAACTTGCAATATTTCATTAAATGATTTTTATACTTATAGTAAAAATGTTTATACTTTACCGCGCTTAACCCGTATTTTTTTATTATTTTAATAGTAAATTCCAGTACCTTTTATATGGTACTAAATTTGGCTGCGTCTACTTGCGACAACTGTACAAAATGAAATTATAAAAATATTAATAACCTTTTTCAGACGATTCTTATTATACCAATTATCCGAAGAAAATTGCTAAATTTTTACTCGATGGATGAATGTCCACGGAACTCGACTACCTCAAAAACAAGTAAAGTCTTATCCTCAAGATTGTATATTGAATACATAAATATTGAAGCAGATTTAAAATTATATTATTTTTTTTATATGGACGTGGTAATTAAATAAAACTTTATTCTTTACCCATTAAAATAGAATACACTCAAGAAAAATATTATTACCGATCAATTAAAGCAATATTTAAACACAAATATATTTATTATAATATTGACTAACTTTTAAGCGAATTTCACCTGTGTGCGACGGCTAAATTGTTATAAAAAATACATTTAAAAATATTATATAAAAAAAACTCTTCTGAGGGTGGAACAAGAGTCCAAGCCATCGGTGGCTAGGGTTCCAGAGAGAGGAACCTCCTCACAATACGCGCCGCCTCAAGTAAGACTGCCTTCTTCATCCGGTTCTTGATGTAACAACTAAGCGATAGCTCCTTGAGATGTTAGTCGAGCCGTTTCGCTATTAAATCGTTAGCTGAAACCACTATCGGTACAATGATAGTCGCATTGGCATCCCACATAGCAGTTATCTCATGGACTATATTCAAATATTTAGATAATTTTTCTTCTTCATCCTTCACGAGACTGTCATCATGTAGGATAGTAACGTCAACAATCACTGCGCGGCACGCCACTCGGTCTACTAGTACTATATCAGGTACATTGACAACAATATAACTTGTCAGTAATAATATAATGATCCCAGGAGAGCAAAGCACAACAGTTTCAAGAATGGATGTAGGATTGTACCTATAGTAAGACACCTTTAATTCCACAAGACCACATTGAAGGGCAAGTTCCTGGTGTATTATCTTGGTTACTTGATTGTGTCTATATAAATACTTACCGTTAGCAAGATGAGAACAACCAAAAACAATATACCTGAGGGACTCCCCAGGTTGATGACACGCCCGACAGATGTCGATAGTACCATTTTTCATAATATTTATGTAGTTATGGTAGACAGAACCTTCAGTTTTCCTTAAAAGATCCCCGGACTGTAACCAAGTTAAGGAGGAAACAGTATCCACAGCCATATGGAATCTGACATGCAGATTCTTGCTCTTCCATACAACCATGCGATCAGTCTAGACTGTGTCCATTTTACAATGCCAAAAGTATAGGGTAGAAACGGCATAATCCAACCGTTAAAAGTACGCACCTTGTTGCCACCATATAAAGGGGTGCCAAGCACTTTTTTCATGCGACCACCTTCACCAATTGCTGAATGTTTTGTTTGTCAAAACTATATAATATTTTTACGGTGTTTTAGCATAGTTAATTAACATTTTCATGTTTTATTATTTGCAAAAAAAAATAAAGAAATCTCAGGACTCGAAACCGCGTTTTTTGGAATCCGTCCAAGCGAATATTATCCATTAAATATTTTTAAACTTTTTTTAAAGCGTTCTTCCACACTTAGGAAAGAAAAAATACTTATTTAGAAAACGTATAAAAATTTGAACGTAGCGGGACTCAAACCCACTCGTGAAAACCGACCAGGCGCTCTGATCACTAAGCCATACGTTCTCATCAAGCTACGTCGAAATTTTATACGCTTGTTGGAACTTATTTATGTTGTTAGCATCTAACTTAGATAAAGATCTTATAGCATTATCTTATCTTACGAAAAACCAAATCATTTCAACACAGTAATCAATCGCCCAAAACCTCTGTAGAGAATGAACAAAAGCGGATGCAATGCAATTGACAGTATCTTGATGTGGAAACGAACAGGCACTTTGAGATAGCCTTGGGAAGGCTTCTAGGAAACACTATGAAATAGTTTAGCTTTTTATTTCTTTATCTTTAAAACTAGCTTATAGTATTTTTGTAAGTTAGTTTTAGTAATTAAAGTAATTTAAAAAAAAAATTAAATTAAATTAGCTTCACGCTGTATCCCGCACACAGTAGGGTAGGCAGAGGGAACCTAGTGTTAAGACACTCCGTTCCCCACTTTTTGCCGAATTCTGGAGGCATTGCGTGTTGAGTGGCAGAACTCAACGCCGTGCTTAACCTCGACACCAGAGCGAAGAAATGGAAATATAAATTTAAGTAAATATTTCATCTCCTCGAGTGGGGATCGAACCCACAACCATTCGGTTTTGCAGTCACACCTCGTGCCGCTGCGCCACGACCGGCCTCAAATAATAAAGTAATTTAACATATAATTATTGCGGCATCGATGATTTATTTTTTTAGCTTCACGCTGTATCCCGCACATAACAGGGTAGGAAGAGAGAGCCTAGTGTTAAGATACTCCGCTTCCGCCAAATTGACCTTCCGCCAAATTCTTGAGGCATTGCGTATTGAGTGGCGAAAATTTACGCTATGCCTCGTTACCAGAGCAAAGAAATATTAAATGTTTTATTTTCTCGAGTGGGAATCGAACCAATAACTTGTCGGCTATAAAGTCACACGCTATATTATGTCCCTGCGACATGACTGACCTCTGGAATGATAGTATTAAAATTATCAATTGGCACTGGAAAAAAATCATGTAAGAGGACGATAGAGAGGATATTTATGAAAGAAGAAATTAATGACAGTGGGCCTGACAAAGACGATAGTGTTCGGCGACCTCTTTCACTACTTGCAGCGTAAAGTTAAAAAAAAAGATATTTCACGATTCTATGTGCTATCCAATATAATTAAGATTGACCAGAAGTGGAAACTTTGAGTGCCCCAACATAGTTCTTATAACCTATTACGTCTAATAAAAGTTATGTCTAAATAAAGTTCAATAAGTGGAATTTGAATCTACAAATGTTCCAATTTTGCCATAACAGTGTTATATCTACATTCATATAGTTATACTATGGTTATAGTGTATCTCGCAAATAACAGGATAGCTAGAGGGAGTCTAGTATTAAGACAATCCCAACGAATCCTCAACCGCCGCGTTTACAGTCACACGCTAGTACCACGACGGCCTAATTTTATGTAACACCAATATATATAAAGCCAAGAATTTTAGTTTAATCAATCGCCTTGGCACTATTAGAGAGCGAGAGCAGATGCTACTCCTGCATTTGACAATATCTTAAGGCGGTAACTAGTATTAACAACATCAAAAGATAACAGCTGTTTCCCTTTGTAATATTCCTTTTAGCTTAGTGATGATACGGTATTGGATAAGGAAACGTAATACATTCTTTGATTTATGGGATGTTTCAAATGAAAATAGTTTATTTGTATAATAATAGGTAAATATAAGCACACAGTCTCCCGCATATAACATTGTAGGTTAACACCTAGTCTTAAGAAGAGTCTTAAGTCTCACAAGAATGTGGAACGTTCTCAATTTTCCGCCAAGTTTTTGAGACATTGCGCTTTGTCTACCAGATCGAGGAATTGAAATAGCTTCGCTCAGTATCCCGCACATAGCAGAGTAGACAGAGGGAACCTGGCAACCTAGTCTGTCATGACCGTTTCTCACTTTCCGCCGAATTCTGGAAGTGTTCAATGACGGAACTGTTTTATTACTGCGTAATAACATAAATTATAACGTATCAATGATTGATGATAAATAAATATTATATAAGCAACTAAATAAAGTTGTCATTTCAATTTCTATTTACTTTGCACTGACGATTATAAGAATTTGGTTTAATGAAACCAAGATTATTATATGATAATATTTTACGTTATAATTTTTTTTATTATGAATATAGGAAAAAGTCTCCTATGCTCACAGTCAGGAATGGATAAAAAATATTCAAATGGTGGTGACCTTACTGATGGCTAACAGTATGTACAGAGAACAAATATTTTTTATTTTTTTTAGCTTCACACTGTATCCATGTGTACCATATAGTGCACATCAAGGTAGGCACAAGGAATCTGGGAACCTGTGACACACATGGCATAAAATATATTTTATAGATAACCATTCCTTCAAGTGGTAATCGAACCCACACGTATCACGTTTACAGTAAAACACTTAACAAACGTGCTGCAATAGTTTATTTATATAAAACATTATAATAGTTATTTTGTAAATCAAAGTGAAATCTCGCTGAGTGCTCTATACATAATAGATTGGATTAACCTATTGTTAGGAATGTTTTTACAAAGCTTTATTTGTGTATAAATTCGATACTGTCATTGTTTTTTAGTTGAATTGAATAAAAAATATTAAAATTGTTATGCTTAGATATATAATATTTTATATATTTTTTTCAGCTTTACACAAAGGAAACTTAGTGTTAAGGCACTCCGTTCTACTTTGTGCCCAATTTTAGGAGCATTGCTTGTTGAGTGGCAAAGTTTATTCGTCGCTTTTTGTCATGCTAGAAAGTGAACATAATTTAAATATTTCCCTATTCATTTTATTTGAGGCCGTCGATGCGCAGGAACACAAGCATACGACTGTAAGTCCAACGGCTTTCATTTCCTCGTCCCGGTGACGCGGCGTTGATTTCCGCCATTCAACAAAGCTCTCTCGTTTCTCATTTAATAAATAAAAACAACATGTATTATCGTAACAATAATCCAATAATATCAAAATCTTATAAATCTCATATTTTTTAACATTGCTTCACACGTTTTTTCGTGTTTTATTTTCTGATCTTCTAAAGATAGTAGGCAATTGCCAGATGACCTGCTCGCCCACTCTGGTGGAACTCAATGCCGCGCTTTGTCCACCAGAGCGGCTAAAATGAAAATAAAAGAAAACAATATAATCACGATATATAATCCGACGCCAGTCGTAGCGCATGGGCACAAGTGTGTGACTGTAAACACGGTTGGTTGTGAGTTCGATACCCACTTGAGGAAATGAAATAGTTCTTTAAATTTTTATTTTTCGTGGCTTCTGGTGGAACTCCACCACTCAAAACGCAATGCCTCCTGAATTCAGCTGAAAATGGGGAACAGAGTGGCTTAAAACTGTGCTCCCTCTGCCTACCCCACTGTGTGCGGGATACAACGTGAAGCTGATTTTTTTTTAATATAATCACTATAGTTTACAATCGGACGAGAGAATCTGGTTAAAATCTACTTTATTCCGTTTTTGCTACAATAAAATTTCAAAACTTATCGATATATTGTAAACTAAAAATATCTTTACATTATAATAATATATTTATTATATAACGAGTAATTTATAGAAACGAAATTGTAAGATACAATTTATAGTTTAAAAAAAGTTTCTTGAAAATTTTAATAGAACTCGTTCTCTACTGTGCACTCGAATTAGTGCCATTGCGTCTTAAATATCGCAATGCAAAGCTGCACTTTGTCTCGTTACCAGGGCATGGAAAATTAAAATATTAAATAGGTCACTACCTCAAACAAGAATCGAACCCACAACTGTCGCGTTGACGGTCATACGCTTGTGCCCATGCGCTACAACTGGTCTCGCCTCACTAAGCAACCTCCTTCCTTAATGATTATGATAAAATATAATATTATAATTTCAAACACATTTCGAAGAAAACTAATGTAACAGTAGCATTCACATATAATATAGTCTTGTACACGGCTGAACTTTTCAACGGAAACCTAACTTATGCGGTTTTATGAATGTGAATGATGTACGACTTTAAAATAACTTTTTAAGCTAAGCTAGAATGAATCTTTTTTATTTTTCATATTTCCTCTAATATTTAACTAGATATTTAGGTAGATGTTGAGGTGTAGTGGGATAAGATAAAACACGGCGTTAAGTTCCGCAACTGAAAACGAAATGTCACATGTGAAAAGTAGCAAATATAGTGTTTTATTTATTCATATTTTGAAGGAACTCCACGCCGCGCTATGATTCGTTACCAGAGCGAGGAAATCGAAATATTAAATACTAGAGGGCGCGCGCGGCTTCGCCCGCTTATTGGGAGTGAATTCTAAAAAAACCACGAAATACGTGTTCAATAAAATATTTTTAACAGTCTGAATTTAAATTTTTAAAAAAATCGGTGGCGATTTAAAGATTTTTCCATATGAACTTTCAACCCCTTATTTGAACCCTTAGGGGGTGAATTATTAAAAACCATGAAACACGTGTTCAATGAAATATTTTTAAGAGTCTGGATTTAAAATTTTATAAGAATCGGTGCCAATTTAAAAAAAAATCCATACAAACTTTCAACCCCTATTTCATCACTTTAGGGTTAAAATTTTTCAAAATCCCTTCTTAGTGGATGTCCAGAATATGAAAATAAACATCTGCCCAAATTTCACGTTTCTACCATCAGCGGTTACGGCTCTGCGTGCGTCTTACCTCAGTCAGTCAGCACAAGTCCTTTTATATATATAGATTATATTTTACCGAGTGCGAATCGAATCCACAACCGCGTGTTGACAGTCACTCGCTTTTGGCCCTGCACCATGATGCGACGGCCTCAGTATCTTGACGGTGTGTTTCGACTGTCCACGCTATCATATGCGAGAGAAAACGTTCTTAAAGGCTTGTTACATTAGGTTAAATATAACAGGTTTTATCAAGGTAGGCTATATGACGTCGATCGTACTAGTGTAACCCATTGTACCTGAAACCAGACTTACCTTGAGCGCTTAGAATGTATTATATATCCTACATAACTCTTAGTTGAATACTCTTTTAGAAATCGTATAAAAATTTGAACGTAACGCAATTCAAACGTTCAACGCACATGAACGTATGGCTTAGCGATCAGAACGCTACATTCAAATTTTATACGCTTTCTAAAAAAGTATTTTTTTTTCCTAAATGTGGAATAGCAGTTTAAAATTGTAAAACACTCTTAGTTATTTTAACTTGACCACGTGGCCGGAATTGTAAGTAAAATCTAGTTTTTAATATATTAACGCAATTTACCTATTCTCCAGGAAGATATATCGCTAGCTCGGTTAGCAGATACAAACCTCAATGGTAATGATTATAATTGAAGTTAACCGCATTGCTATACCAATGTATATATATGGTAATAATTATATGGTAATAATATTACATATAAACGCGAGTATGTCGACATTTAGGTGCAGTGTCTGTACATTAGATGGTGGTGGATTCGATTCACACTCGAGGGGATTTGTATATTTATAATTATTGCTTTTATAAAAAAACCTTCATGCACAACACAATAAATATTTCATAATTATATTTAATAAATAGTTACCGTGGCGCAAACCTTCAGAATTAAACATATACCATCTCGAACTTTTTAATAGATTTTTTAAAGGATAATAACAATATTTTTGTATAACATTGTTTTTATGTTTCATAAGATGTGTAAGCGTTCAGGAAGTTCATTTTGGGTGACCTTTTCTTAAAACAACAAAATTTCTTGTTTTTTAGCAACGGTTGCTTAGCGTGGTGTGGTTTATTACCATGGCAGTATAAATTGCAAATTTTTGTATAATATTTCAATATCTTAGTATATATCAAGAATATTACAAATATGAGAAAAAAAGGTCCATCAAGTATCTCTATATGAAATTTTATCACAATCTCATCAGCGCCTTGGCCCTGATTGCGTAACAAACAAACATACATACAGACTTTACCGCGTAAGTGTTACATATTTTCCTTCTTGGAAAGTATTTAGTACATTATAAAGATATTATGTACTATATAGATTTATTAACGCATAGCCGTTCTATCTTTAAAATTCTAATAAAAAACACGCAGCTGCATTTCTTTCTGCATAACAAAGTAGGCAAGGGAACATATTATTAAGACATTCTTTTTAATTTTTTATACCTAATTCATTTATGAAATATTAGCTTAAATCAACGCCGCATTGTCTACCAGAGTGAAAAAATAAAAATAATTTATTTATTCCCTGGAGAGGGTACGAACCTCAACTAAATTCAACCACTGCGCCACGATGACCTCTTTAATCGTAGTCATCAAAAAGAAAAAGTCGCTCTATAACAAGACAAAGCACAACGTTGAATTCCGTCACTCAACATAATTAATATCTGAAAAATTCGACGATGTGTGGCGAACGAAGAGTCTTAACACTGGATTCCCTTTACGTACCCTACTGTATGCAGGATACAGCGTGAAGAATATTTTATAGCTTTTACAGTATTTACATACTTATAGGCCAGTCGTGGCGCAGCGGCACGAAGTGTAACTGTAAAACCGACTGGTTGTGTGTTCGATCCCCACTCGAGGAGATGAAATATTTACTTAAATTTATATTTCCATTTCTTCGCTCTGGTTTCGAGGTTAAGCGCGGCGTTGAGTTCTGCCACTCAACACGCAGTTCCTCCAGAATTCAGCAGAAAGTGGGAAACGGAGTGTCTTAACACTAGGTTCCCTCTGCCTACCCTGCTGTGTGCGGGATACAGCGTGAAGCCGATTTAATTTAATTTTTTAATTTACATATTTATAGATTCTTAAGAATGGAAAATTTCACTTTTATCATCAACAACCCCATTATAGATAAAAATATATAAATAAAAATAAACATTTATTAGTAAACGAATTCCTGTAAGTCTCACGCCGTGCCACAAGTAGTTTCGTAACCGCGTTTTAATAAAGTTAAGTGATTCGCAGAATTTAGAATAGGTACTTAGCCATTTTTAAAATATAATGTATTTTATACGTATATATTATATAATGTTATATATCTTTTGAGGCTGGTCGTGGCGCAGAGGCCCGAAGTGTGACTGTAAAATCGACTGGGTGTGAGTTCGATCCCCACTCGAGGAAGTGAAATAATTATTTACATTTATATTTTCATTTCTTCGCTCTTGTGTTGAGTCAAAGCGCGGCGTTGAGTTCCGCCACTCAGCACGCAATGCCTCTAGAATTCGGCCGAAAGTGGGGAACGGAGTGTCTTAACACGCGGTTCCCTCTGCCTACCCTGCGGTGTGCAGGATACAGCGTAATACATGCTGTATATAGAATAACTTTTTACCTCTATTATACGTGAGATAGGGCTGCTCACGAGCAAATTCGCCAAATATATTAGTACTACTATCTTGTTTTTGTGTTAGTAAAATAATACACTGTGCTGTAAAATCAAAAACATTTATTTCTCATTTTTATTTCTCTTTCTGTCCGTACACGAAATAATGCGTGTTGGGTGACGAAATTTAAAACTGTACTTTATTTACCAGAACGGTACTGTAATAACGCCATTATACTGCTTATGAGAAAATGTTATATCTCTACATTATATGACAAAAAAATAAAAAAAATAAATAAAATAAAAATATATTTTTTCAATTTCACATATTACTTAGCTACATAGAAAGTAAACAGGATAGAGCCTAATAAGTTACCAGTCTGATACTAGTACTTGTAACAGGAGGCCCCATTCTTCCATAACACTTTATACTTTCGTTATGGAAACAAAATAAATGAAATATACTATAGATAAATAATTTACAACACAAATTTTATAAAACTTTGTGTTGTAAGTATTTTATTGACAGAATATAAAAAGATAAATACTAAATAATATGGCTTCACGCTGTATTTATTCCGCACATAGCGGGGTAGGCAGGTTGAATCTGGAAACATAGTGTTAAAACACTTGCATTCCCCACTTCCCGCTGGATTCTCGAGGCATTGCGTGTTGAGTGGCGGAACTCAACGCCCCTCTTTGTCTCGTTACCAGAGCGAGGAAATATATTAATATATTTCCTTCACCGAATATTCCCTTGACACAAATATATTTTCAAAGTGAAAACAATACGCTACTAACAATTTATTACAGATTACCCGGTATGCAAATTAACCACAACCCTTTTATTCAAAATTGAATAATACGCGTCAATGAATATGGGAATAACAAAAATTTTGTTTGAAAAAATTCAATTGGCGATGGTCGAAAGAGATTTTTAAATGTCAGAAACATATGATAAATATGTTAAATGGCCTGAGGGTTATTAATTAAAAGATATAGATATTTTTTTAAATATGAAAGTACGTGGATTTTTCTTTCTTTTTTTAGCTAGCAGGGCAGGCTAAGGGACAGGTAGTAGATTCGATTCCCACTGGAGGCTCGCTCTGCCTACACGCTAAAAGAGTGAAGCTAAAAGAAATAAAGATGATGTAAATTATATCGATGAATGGTGCCAAAATTTTTATAAAATAGTATTTCAATTATAATTGTAAATATTATACCTTGAACTTGTTTCATTATAACTTTATAAAAGACTAACTTTACTTACTACAATGCTATTTCATCTAAAAAGTTCAACAGTAAGTTATTATAATGCGATTTAAAATGATAAGTAGTTTGCTTGAATATTTTTTTGCTTGTAAAGTAAGCTTAGTAAGTATATTTATAATATTAGAATAAGGATTATTTTATTGAAACTTTATATGATTTTTTTGAAGAAAATTACAAGTTTGTATATTTTACAAAATGTTAACTGAAATCCGTTAAGAAGGGGACGGTCGTGGCGTAATGAGACATCGTCTAATTGTAAGCGAGATGGTTTTTTTTTATCGATAAGACAAGGCAAGCGTACCACCTGATGGTAAGTGATCACCGCCGCCCACGACCTGGTGTAACTCCAGAGGAGCTCCAGGTGCATTGCCAACCTTTGAGGTGGAGATAGATACAGTTGTGAAGTGTGACGTACTTAGTTGGAGTGGATGATATTTGATGGTTGTGGCTTATGGCGATGGTTGTGGGTTCGATTCCCATTTGTGGGAATAATTCATTTAAATTATTTTCATTTCCTTATTCTTAACTCATAGTTTTGAAAATTGGGGAAAAGAGAGTGTTAACACTAGGTACCCTTGCGTAAGCTGCTATAAGAGAAAAAAAAAACATTTTGTATGAAATTCATGGTGTAAACTCAATCAACTATAAACATATTAATATATAACATAGATAATTCCGATCCCGATCCTAAGTCTTGAAATCTCGGTATTTTGTATCATTATTATTATTACTCTTGTTTTTTGTATCAAAATTAAACAACAAAACATTAAAAACTAAAAATTCTGCCAATTTAATTAGCCAAATCAAACAGTTAGCAACTAGCAATTTTGTCGGACAAAATAATTTAAATTGATGTAACTTTTTTATTTATGAATCGATTGTAATTAAACAAACACTAAATGTTAAGGAAAGCTTTCCAAAATCCAATTATGAAACTGCATTAACTCGTAAATCAGTTAAGCCGTTTCTGACATTAGACAAACAGACATACAGACAAACAAAAAAATATTATTGTTTTGGGTCAATATCAATGTTATAGACATTGATAGATGCCAAGTATAATATATCTATATTTCTTTCCTAAGTAATAACACTTTAAAAAAATGTTCAAAAATAATATATCTTTTATCGATCAGTTATGATTTTATTGTGTATAGAAATAGATGGATGTATCTACAATTTAATTTATAGAAGATTTTTTGTTTTACGCTGTATCCCTAGCGGGGTAACCAGAGAGAACGGAGAGCCAAACGCCACAGTCTCTGCATACCTCTTTAGCTCCGTTCACCCGTATATTCTGCTAAAATATAAAAACTTGCGTAAAAATGTTTAGGAGTACGGGTATAACTCCTAAACTTTTTTTGCACTTTAGATTTTATTGTACCAGTTTCACAGATCAGTTATATTTATTCTACCAGTAACTTGTAATCCATAATAATTAAAGATACTTAACAATTTCAGGTGAAAATATTTTCTTGTTTTATACTTTTTAGAGCGTGGTTATTAGTAGTAGGATTTTATTTTGTGAATTAATTTTTTATTCAAGTAATTTTGGAATTTTGATTCGTAACATGGTATTTTCAGAATCGTTTTACATTTTCTTTGTTTAACTTTTACTGTTTTGTAGAAATAATTTCCAAATATCGGGTGCATGCAAGCAAACTGGCGCACGAAAGAGAACAAAATATATATTTTTGAAATGTAGTAATTGAGTCCTTTCATTTGACACATGATACATTTTTTTAGGTTGTACCATTTTGGCATTCTAGAGGGCACCTTCAATTTAATATAACGTCACATAGCTCACAACTAGCCAACAATAACTACGCTCCTAAACACGTTATTTATCAAATTATGTAAAATATTTTAGGAGCTGCAGGAGAATAAACGAACATACATACATCAAGATCATATTGATAACTTACGCTTCGCCGTAGTCGGTAAAATATATTTTTTTAATAAAATTGTTATTCAAACATCGCATAAAAGTACATACAAAACGTGTGTCCGAAAAGTCTTACCTAAGCCCCAACAACAGTGTAGACAGGTGCTAAGAAAGAAGTAAATCTTTATCTCAGGTTAAAGGGATGAAATTGCTATTATGGAGTAAGTAGTTGAAAAATATATGTTCATTACAGTAGTTCCTACTAAATCTCGAGCTTGGCAGAGCTAAATAAAATCGATTGTATAGCTATTTTTCTTCCGATTAAACTCGATACCGTCTAGAAGTCAAAGTAGAATCCTCTGGGACAGTCCTAGCTTAAGTTCAATTTGTGGTGGAATAAGTTCAAAGTATCGATCGCTTCTATATATACATATGTCTAGAGCAAGAGAAAAACGAAAATGATTTATATTACAGATAAGCTTTAAAGTTTTGTGCAACGCTACACGAAATTTCGTGGAAAAATTTTATATAATAGTGTTTTATAAAAAGTTTTTATATGTTCAGAAATATTGAAACCATTTTTTATTGTGGTCATTTTTCAGGGAGCTTTAGTGAGAATTATTGAATTGATCTGTATTGATAAATTATAACTAAATTACGTAATAGTAAATAATGATTAAATGTAAAATTCCACTATGTTCATACTACGTAGGTATATCATAAGTATAATATGTATTTCACAATGTCAGTTGCAAATATCTAGAGGCCAGTCGTGACGCAGCGGCACAAAGTGTGACTATAAAACCGACTGGTTGTGGGTTTCATCCCCACTCGAGGAGATAAAATATTTCCTTAGATTTATATTTCCATTTCTTCGCTCTAGTGTCGAGGCAAAGCGCGGCGTTGAGTTCTGCCACTTAACACGCAAAGCTTCCAGAATTCGGCAGAAAGTGGGGAACGGAGTGTCTTCCATTAAGTTCCTTCTGCCTACCCTGCTGTGTGCGAGATACAGCGTGAAGCTGAATTGCAAATATCTAAAAGTTGTGTAAAACATGACACATTCCAAGTATTAGTAATTTGATATCCGCTTTTGAGCAGCCATAACAATCTAAATGAATTTTATGAAGCCGTTGTTTTTGTGAAAATTAAGATAGTAGCAGTATTATTAAAAACAACTACTGTATTGTTTTCTATTTTTTTTTGGCTTCACGTTGTATCCCGTATATATAAGATTTGGCAGAACGTAACTAGGAACCTAGTATTAAGACACTCTATTCTCCATTAATTAGAGGTTAGAGCGTCTGTGAGAGAGATGGAAAGGAAGGCTTGTCCTTTTCCAACCCTTTTGAGGGCTGCAAAGTTCCATCTGCCACATGCACTTTGCGAGAGCGCCCTCCAAGTCGACGCGCATGAGTCCATCCCTTTAACACACCATGTTAAATGGCTATAAATGCGGCTTCGTGGATCACCACCGAACACACCATATCCAGAACGGCGGGAGATGGAGGACAGAGCTACAAATAGCCACGTGGAATGTAAGAGGAGAGGAGAGATGGACGAGAAGATGAATGAATGATTAGATGTGATGGATAATAAAGATTAGGATGTTGTTTGTGTGACTGAGACCAAGCGAAAGCACAAAGACAGGGCCGATTTGCCAGGCAGTCGGGTCGCTCTCTGGGTCAGCGTACCAGAGAGCTAGCAGAGCTGTCAAGGTGTAGGTGTGTTATTATCCTATAATATGATTATTCTGATTGTGGGTTCTATGATGGATAAAATTTGAAAAATATATATATGTATATATAGACCTAGCTAAAATTAAATTATATTCGCAGCAAAGGCAAAATGGGAATAGATTTTCCCTATTTTTCCAAAGATTAAGCGCGAAGCGGACTGTAAGTTAAATGTTGAACCCTCAGGGACCGTCCCAGCTTATGTTCAATTTGTGGTGGACAATATAAACTCTGTTAAGTTGAATATGTATTGATGACAGTGAGGACACTTTCACTGGGTAATTTGTGTAGTTTTTTATGGTAAAGGTTTATTTTTATTTAAAGCGAAAAATTATGATAAAAAATATATATCTAAATAAATTTCTTAAATCAAACCATTGTCGTGCAAAGCCACAATGTAAACAAGAAGGTTGATGGTTCTATTCTTACTCGGAGTAACAAGTTCCTCGTTGAGATAATAAGACATTGAATTCCGCTGCACAGTGTCTTAAAAATTAATCGATACGTGGACGACGGAATCTCTTAACACTATGTTTCCTCTGCCTACATTGTAATAAGCGGGATACAATGTGAGCTAAAAAAATAAGCCAAATGAATTAAAATCTTATTATTAAATAATGTGTATTGATTTATTGAGAAAATGCCAAAAAAGGGAAATAATTTTGTAAATATTACGTTATGGGCCCAATGATTCAACGCGGTTATAAATTTTTGAACATACGCTTGTATTTATCAATTCCGGGGAATTCATAGAAATTTAAAACAATTAAAATATGCACATTACATTAATGTACACAGTATTTTTAAACAAACTGCGTATTTATTAAAATAATATCGAGAGGAGAAACATAAAAAATAATTGCAAACCGCGAATTTCATTATGAAACAATGTATAAGTCATACATACAAAATACTTATGTTCTAACAGCTTACTTAATGATACATATATGAGGTTATTTAATTTAATAAAATTTATTTAAGTTCAAGGAGAGTTTCTTTTTTTACAGAAGGGAAGCGAAATAACTTGACAAAACCATTATCTTTATGATTACAATCATTCGATATAACTTAATGTTTTCATAGGATTAGTAGAGAGAAATTATTGATTTATCAATCAACTATTCATATTTTGTAGTCGATGCTGTCGAGGGGCACAAGGGTGCGACTGTAACGCGATGGTTGTGGTTTCGATCCCCACTCGAGGAAATTAATTGTAATTAATTAATATTTTTATCTGACACCTAGGCAAAAAGCTCGGCGTCGAGTTCCGCCATTCTACACGCAATTCTACAACGGAGTGTCTTAGCACTCGGTTATCTCTGCCTGTGGTATGTGGGATACATCGTGAAGCTGAATTGATTTATTCATAATTTGTTTTTACATGCAAGACTTTTCACCGAATTCTGGAGGCACTGCGTGTTGGGTGGCGGAATTCAAAACTGCAATTTGCCTCGTTTCCAGAGTGAGGAAAACGAAAATATTAAATGTTTAATTTCTTTGAATTGGAAGCAAACCTATAACCTGTCGCTTACAGCAGCACACTTGTGCCCGTGAGCTACGACTGGCAATGACATGGTGGGATTATTTCTAAAATTTTATCTATGTAACCCATCGTTGAAACAAATAATTAAGTTTTTGGATCAAAGCTGTGAAAATGTTCCACTAACCTACAATGGTTTCTAAACAGTAAATTATAACACATAACCTAATTTAATATAAATCTAGCCTAGTATTTATTATATAGTAAAGATCGGGCTCTTTAATGATATAATACCTTGATTCATGGCGGGCGAAACTTAGAAGGTATTAATATTTTAAGGAAAATAATTAAACTGAATAACGACGGACCCGAAGCCCAACATTTTGGTCCCTCGAGGATACCAGCAAGATGATGGAAATCTTTTTAATTTTATAAAAGAAGATTTAATTATATATTGCGAGTAAAATATATAAATTTTGTACAGGTATTGTATCTTTTTTGTGATGTTTAAAAAATATGGAATTATTAATTTTGAAAGGAGAGTTGTTTTAAGAAAGTTCTGGATATTATGTGTTTACTATTTTCAACCATCCTTAAGTATTATTGCATGTTTTTTTATTTAAAAAAAATAATGTTCAAAATTTTATTCAAATATAACTGAGTGACTGACTGACATACAATGCTGAGCCGTAGCTATTGGACTTCAAATTTTGAATTTTATCATATAAATTCCTTAGAATATAAAAGAGTACTAATAAAGGATTTCCTGAAATTTCTACGGCAACAGTGAAAAAATTAAATTATAAATTTTCCAAATTTTATTTTTGTCTTAAATATTTTTGTTTAATTTGAAATATGACACCATAAAAATACATATAGCCATATATTTTTATGGTGTCATATTTCAAATCACAAAAAAAAGTTCTAATATACATATATTTTAATTACACATACTTAATTCTAATTTTGAGTGTTTAAATATATGTAATTAATAGAGAGACTTTCTTTGATGTATTAAAAAAACATCATTATGTTAATGAAGATATTATTAAAATAATTCCTAATTCTTAATACAAGTAATATTTGACAAAATAAAGATTAAAGATATATTCTTATCTTCACGCGTCTTTCATATTTGCACATAACAATATGAAGACTATAAAATATAAAATTCTGAAATAATCGATACTATTACCAATTATACTATTTTTTTATTGGAAAAATACATAAATACAAAAAAAAAAAACAAATACTCACCAAAAACCAAAAGAAAAATATTCCACCAAATTACTAAAAAAAACAAGTAAGTATATTTTAAATAAAAAATCCAACGTTTACAAACACAAGCACAACACAGCACGGCTTAAACGAAGTTACTATATAAATATATCTCTGGGTAAGCTGTTGAGCACGTCCATTCGCCACGACCGTCGAGGGAGGACTGAGGTGCCAACCCTTAGATTATAGGCATTACCTATTACTAAATGGTAAAGGACCTTTGTGAAGGATCTCTTCACTAAATAGTGAGTAGAAGTATTAATTATATAGAAGACTAAATACAGGTAATATATTAGTTTTTTGTGACTTTGTAAGCGTAATTTTAGTCTAAATATATATATAAGGTAAGTTGTCCACGGCATTTATAAGACTAACAAAAAAAAAAATGTTTTAATCTACGCTGTAAACGATTTGTGTATATATTGGATAAATAACAAATTAGGTAAATCAAAAATTTAAATTTCTTTATTTTCTTTTAGCTTCTCGCTCTATCATATTGCACTAAATTTCCGAGACAGTGCATGTTGAATGGAGGAACTTAACGCCACGGTTTGATTTGAATAAAAAAAGACCCCACCAACAAGTGGAAATCGAATCTATAATCGTCGGGCTTATAATCAGGTGGATCGCCGCTGCATCAATTTTCATTTTTATATATGAAATTCCTTCCCAAATCGACTAACAAGATACTGCCAGCAAAGTTGAGCTACATACGTACATATATCCCGGGTACCAAAATCACTGATTAAGCGTAATAGCTATCGGTTATTAGGAATGATTTCTTAAGCCTAGTGGAATCATAAATCATGTTATGTGAATAAAAGGTTATACCGATATTATTTATTTATTTTTGTTTCCATATATTTTTTGCATGGTTTTCGTAAATAGTGGGAACTCGGACACTTGTGTGTGTGTGTGTTTTGTATCACACATAACTCTTAAATATTTCCATTTCACCATGCGGGTGAATTTGCAAGTAAAGGTTTGTATATAAAATTGAAGAGGAGCACAAAGGTACAAAAACGCGACAATTGTAATTTCGAAGGTTCGATTCCTACTCGCTCTAGTGATAATGAAAAAGCAATGTTGAATTACGCCACTCAACACACATTGCCTCTAGCATTTGACAGAAAGTCGGGGGCAGAAGTGTCTTAATAGGAACAGAATGTCTTGACGCTAGGTTCCCGGGTTCCCTTTGCCTGCTATATGCGGGATAGATCGTGAAGCTAATAAAAAGTTAAATATCAAACTAAGAAAAACTTAAATCTCAATTGTTAATAAAGAAAATTGTCTAAATACTTTAAAACAAAAACTTTCCGTTCAAAGTAACACGTATTCTATGTAAATGCACTAGAAGCATTTGGTTCATTTAAACTATCAACATATAGATTTGCATCTCAAACCGGTGTAGTTCACTGTTGACTTCAGTATTGTTCTCGTTTAAAATTATATTTACACACACACACATATATATATATATATATATATATATATATATATATATATATATATATATATATATATATATATGTAAACATGATTAAACATTTTGATTATTTTCCCGCCATTATGATGAAAAAATAATTTATGTACTATAAGAATTAAAAATTGCCTAAAATATGTTTTCTTCGCAAGTGTTGTAATAACTATTGGTATCTATTAACCAAAGAATCATTACAAATATTATTAAATATGCTCAATTATACAGAGTTTTTTTTGTCAGGACTTTTAATGAAACCACAGTTTTAACTACTCTATAAGACCCTACAATAATTAAAAAAAAAACAAAAATGAAAAAGTTATTTTTTCAAACAAAATAAATAACAAAATTATCGTTGTAAAATAAAATACAATTTATTAAGGACGAAGCATGCAGACATAAACCTATCAAAGAGAAACCGCCGCAACATTCCGAAATCGAATCGTAGGTATTGGAGGCAGAGTTCAAAGTTCTAAAGGTTTTAGTAGTGTTTTTGTAGTAGTATGTGTTTACGTTATTGGTATCTATGCGTAACTGGGTCACACGAAATATAGATATGATTAAACATCGTGAAATGAAAAAAAAACCTACGTCTACACTGTTGCTGTTCTTTAGGTATGNTTATATATATATATATATATATATATATATATATATATATATATATATATATATATATATATAGTGTTTAATTATATTTTAATAGGTACATTGTAGCGCAGTGAGACAGCGTCTGGCTCTAAATGCGATGGTTTTGAGTTCGATGCCTTTGCCTGAACAACGGCTGCAAGCCTAGGTTCAAGTCCCGCTGGAACGTCCTTGCCGCCGATAACATCCTCTTAAGCAACCTGCTCTTGCAATTTCTCAAGGGCAGAGTATCCTCAATAACAATGTGATTAAAATATTGTAAATATTACGTGCACGCGTCATGTCTCAATTTCATCTGGAAAACAGATAGCGAAGAGAGCTCTAGTTATATATATGGTATCCAGGATAACGCATAAAACTGAAAAATAATACATATTTTTTGTAAGAAATATAGGCCAGTTGTGGCACAGAGGTGCGACGTGTGACTGTAAATTGGATGTAGGTTCAATTTCCACTCAAGGATATGAAATATTTAATATTTTCAACGCAATGCCTTCTGCCAAATTCTGAAGTAAAGTAAACAGTTTCTTAATGGAAACGGAGTGTATTTGTGTGAAATTATAAAAAAGAAAGAAATATAAACAATAGATTCTTAATCTTTCTATTTTATATTTTTTAAAGCCTTACTTGATTAAAAGGTTAAGATGGTAGAAGAATCTAGAAACTCATCAGGCTGCCTCCATTTTTAAAACAGATCATATTTTTACCATATGGCCACTCACTTCTCACCTTTTATACCACATTATGTATGTACTTCAGTATTTTATTAAATCTTCAACCTACATTTATCTCTAATACTATTAATACGGTATAACGTTTAACAATAATAACCCCATACAACCCATAGGTAAATATCCTAATCCTATATCGGTCAAAGTGACAAGGTGTTAATATCAATGAAGTTATAAGGGTAAATATCATTTACCTTTGTTCACAATACCTTTGTTCTACAATGTTACTAGTATTACTTCTCCTTCTACATGACATTAGTCCCGGTTTTAAATTCCAGGGTCTGCTTCTTAATCGGTCCATGTAGTTTCGAATTCGGGTTTTTAATAGAGCGATTGCAACCTGACCTCTAAACCCATATAGTGGAAACAACTAAGAAAAGCTAGGACAGGTAGGGGGTAGTAGGGAAATGGAGAAAGCTGGAAAGGACGCCGCTTTCATGGACTGAATAGGAGATTGATAGGATTGGGTCGAGGATCAAACCGCGTACCCGTATTCCCAAAAACTTCTATAGATTAAAATTTTCCAATATTTACACGTTCAATTTGCCGTTTATAAAAAAATGTGATTGAACTACTACTTTTATTATGTTATCTATAAGAGTACTTTATTTTTTTAAGTATAAACTTAAAAATCTGAAGCCGTTGGCTCGCAGCGTTTTATTGTAAACATAACAGTGGATTCGATTCTTGCCCTGGCGAATTGAATATTTTTAATGAAAATTATAATTACTTGCTCTGGTAGAAAGACAAAGCGCGACTTTGAATTCTCGCTCTTCAAAACGTATTTTTTTGGTCTATTCTGCTATATGCGAGAAATAGCTTACAGCGAAAAATCTCTAAATATGTTGTTTTAAATGGGATAATAGAATAAATTAATTAATTAATTTATATATCAGCGTGGAGGAAAGATCCTTCAACATGACGGAAAACGTGGTGTCCGAACACTAGGCTCTCTCTGCTTACTCTGCTATATGGGAGATAAAGCGTGAAACTAATACACATATAACTTAGTAAAAATGAAAGGCATAAACCGTAAAACATTTGGCTACATTATTTTTAAAACGAGAAAAAAAAACAATGTCACCGTTTTGCAATTCAGTATTTTGTAATTTTGTTTCCACATACTGCTATTACAGCTCGTTTTTACATGTGCCATAATTAAAAAAGCTTACCCAAGCGATTCGGAGCTGATGGAATTTTTAAGCAACTTGATATGGGACTTTTTGATTTTTTTTATCCGTTTCACGTTTATAAGTACATATAGAAATAGACAATAATAAAAGGCAAAACCTAATGAATAGTATTGAGCGGTGGAACTGAACGCTGCGCTTGCCTAGGCAAATGGGACCGAACCCACTACGATCGCGTTTGCAGTCAGATGTATCAATGTGATGGCTTCTTTATTGATAATTTTCGGTTTTTTAAACACTTATCATAGATTTTTTGCTGGCCTATAAATTTTTTGTTAATAACTTACGACACTCCGTTCTCATTTCACTCTAATAGAATTATAATAATGGCCATTCTCTGGACGGTTTCTGTATAAGTACTAAAGTCCCAGGTTTCATTATAGATTAATAGAATCTTAAAATAATCTAAATGAATATTATAGTTCAATAGAAAGAGTCTATTAATACTGATAAGTACAATTTAACTAGACAAATTAACTAGATCTTTTATAAAATTATGAGGAAAGAGAGATGTGTTCCTATTTCTTCTTACATTCATTTAATAAATGTAGAGTTGCATGCAAAGATATTTTTAGAGGATATCGCATCATAGTGGGTCATCATTCAACTATTTACCATGGTTACGGGTTTGATTTATGTCTTAAGAATTAACCAGGAAGGAAATATAAACGGAGTGTCTTAAAACCAATTTCTCGGTGCCAAAGCCAGGAGAATTACAGAAAAAAAAACTAAAAACATAATACGTAATTTAACAATGTAGTACAATTATAACAAAACTGTACAATAGAACAAAGTATCGTTCTATTAATGTGGCTCAATAAAAATTGGTTTGAAGCCAACCCAATAAAGTCGCTGGATCTTTTGGTCCTTCGATGATGGCATTATATTTTTGCTAACGTTAGTGAGTCTTTGTAGCTCTTTTCTTTGAAGATATTTTTTGGTTCACGTTTTATGTTTGAATTGTTTCAAAGTGTTTAACTTAACAGTTCATTTATATGAGCTTATATAATATGGACATAGAAAAATATAATATATAAAACATTTTGTTAACGGAACCTCAGTATAATTCTCCCCCCCGAGTAGCAGTCGAACTCACAACGATCGCGTTTACATCTACGCCGCCGCAGCTATCAGACGCCGCTCCCCTACGCTATGACAGCCCTTATTATATAATATTTAATAAATTATTTTTACTTTAAGAATTTTGTGTCATACCCAGAAAAGTTCCCACTTTCTGCCTATATAAAGACTTTATGTGTTGATTTTTTTTGAAGCTTAACATCGCGCTTACCTTAAATAAATAAAGGAATTTGAAAAAAAAAATCATTTATCAACATCCCGGAACCCACAATCACCATGTTCAGCTAGTTACAAAACAACTGAGCCAGATAGTATCTTATATTTATTAATATAGCGAAAAATATCTTACAGCATCTAATCAATTTTATCACCGCTGCTAAGCGCCTCTTGAAACGGATAGCTTAATTCTCGACCCAACTTAATTTTGGTGAGAGGACAATCAATCAAATAAAAACAGACGGTGGGTTTTTGCTTGCGAAATTCGTGTTCATTGGAGATAAAGATACAGTATTATTTTGATTATCTAAGTAAATTTAGATATCACCAGGCCGTCATAGTCTACCGGTATAGGATCAGCCTGTAAAGTCGACGACTGTGGGTTCGATCCTACTGGAGGGAATGAACTATTTTCATGTACTCGCTCTGATAACAAGAGTATGCTTTGCACAATATCTCGAAAATTAGGCGGAAGGAGGGGAATGCAAAGTCTTAACACTAGGTTCCCTTTGCCTACCTTGTTATGTGAACGCTGTATCACGCACAAATAAAAAAATCGAAAAAGATTTAAACTTGAACCCACAACCTGTCGCTTTCACAATCGCACGTTTGTACCCCTGCGCCACGACTAGCTTCTAAATCAAACATAACAGCTGTCGTATTATAGTTATAAACATTTATAATATAATAGCATTACCAAAATTTATTTTATTGCATTAATTATTAATACTAATAGTTCTCAATCAAAAATCAAATACAATACCATTGTATATTCAATATCCACTTGTTTTCGTTATTTCTAAATTAACTCACCTCGCCCGAGGCGTATTCTACAAATATAAATATTTAATGACGATCTATTCGTTTAGTTTTATGAAATTATACGACTATAAAATATTATTAATATTATAAATTCAATTTGTACGCTTTGTAATTTCAAATAATGATAACATAATATGTTGATTTCTTTATTCATTTTATATAGTAGAAGAGTTTAGTTGGGTCTCGCATACATATATATATGATATATTAAAGTATATATATATCTCGTACATATAATTATTTTTAATGTAATTATATATTAAATATAATTTAGTTTTTCAGAAATATAGTGATTAATATTAATAGAGGCAAGTCGTGGCGAAGGGTACAAGTGCCCCGCTTACGTGGATTATAAACGCTAAAAGTTGTGGGTTCAATTTCTACTCGAGGAAATGGAATATGTAATATTTTCATGTTCTTCGCTGTGGTAACTAGACAAAGAGGAGCGTTGAATTCCGCCTCAATCACACAATGTGTCCAGAATTCGGACAAAAATGGGGAACGGAAGCTTCTTAATGGTAACATAGTGTTCTAACAATAGGTTCCCAGGTTACCTCTGCCTATTTTGTTATGTGCGTGAAGCAAAAAAAAAGTTATTATAAACATTCAATTATATGATAAACGATGCTATTTAAAGAATTTGGTACAAAATATGATATTGGCATAGTTCACAAAGATATGCCCCAAGAATGTTTCTTGGCTTGCCTTTGACCTGGCCTTAGAGGAAGCGAACATTTATAGTGAACAAATATTTCATGAAAATCCAACTCTTTATAACATTATTAATCAAATTATAAAATACTTTCTTTTTATTGAAAAATATGTCATATACAATGATATCTTACAATCATCCAATGATAAATAAGGCAAAAACTACAAAAATAGAATCAGAAAACAAAAACAGGCACTCCAAACGAACATTACTTGTTAAGTAGCGTAACTTAACGCTACGCTCTGTCTTGTTAGAGCGAGGAGTTAAAATAATTTATATCACCCAGTTAGACGCTGTCCACTGCACCACGATGGACTTTACATATTGCTTCACATAATATATTAATTACAAATATTTTCTTAAATGAAGGTTCATATAGTACAATAAGTATAGTTAACATACAGACAATTCTATTCCTCAAACTAAGTTGAAATATCCTATATAACATAAGTAGTAAATGATAATATTTTTTGAAAGAAAAAGAAATTAGTAATTATTTTACATTTCTGAAAGCTATGTTACAAATTACTAAATTACAAAACTTTAAGATGTATGAAAATTAAAAAATATATAAGATAATAATAATAAGATGTATGTTTTTAATCAATTTAAAATTGCTAAGAAATTTACATACGAAATGTATTTTATAACGTAAAATTAAATTTAATATATTAATAGTGTATTTTAACATGACTATATAAGCAACCGCTCCCTTTTAGTTAGCTTGTGTGTGTGTCTGTTTAAAACAGTTTTATTATAATTACAAATGTAACCAGATTCAATGACATCATACTAATATTTTTCTTTTATGCGTGTTATTTTGCGTTTTTTATTTTTTTCATCCGGTAAGATAAAGTACGGCGTTCAATTTTTTCATAAACAATATTCTAAGTTCAACCGGAAGAGGAGAAAACGAATTGTTTTGAGTACACTGCTACGTACGTACGTAGTTGCCTATAAATTATAAAAAAATAAACAAAATGATGCAATTTGTAATGAATGAAATGGTTCATTTTCTATAATACTATGAAAATAGGATAGACATGGCTAAATCTAAATGGAAAGAAATCCTAAACATTCGAATAAAAAATATTTTTATTCTCCTTGTCATTAAAAAAAATGTTTATTCTCCGTAACGCTTATTAGTGTGGTAGAGTCACGTCGCCAGCAATGGCAACACGTATGGACAGTCTCGACCGGATCATTACCACCCCCGGCATTTAATACCGGCGTTAAGTAGTTTCGGCGTTTCGCATCAGGTAATGCCGGGCTCCGGCGCCCAACCCACCTTAAAAGCAGGGAATGCACCTGTAGCTCCTCTGGTGCTGCACGGGGTCGTGGGCGGCGGTAATCACTTACCATCAGGTGACCCGAACGCTCGTTTGCCTTGTCCTTTTCCATAAAAAAAACGAATCTGAAAAAGAATATTCTGACAATAAGTCACCTTAATTTAAATTAAAAATTCATATTCATATTTCAAAAAAATGTTGCCAAAATAAATAAAACGGACTCATCCAACAAGTGGTCAGTGTGCCGCAGTTATAAATTCAGATCGGGCATTCCGGAAGAGTAGGGCAGAAACAAATGTTAGGTGGAATTTTTGAAACCGCAGCAACAAGACCTGGTTTTTGACAAAGCTAGATTTTGTTTGCTATACAGATTTATTCCTTTGAATCTTTTGATGGTAGCCGTGTGGTGTGAAAATTTTGAAATTCATTCATCGTATTTCTGTTGCTATAGGCTGAAAGCTTGAAAAACATAGCTTCAAATAAGGTGGTAGCTTAAAAATTAAGCAAATTTAGAGTATTAGGTGATTAAGCACTCTGAAAAGGCAAAAAAATATTATATAATATAATAATTTGACACTAATTTCCCGGTTTCATACTTCCAAATCAAAATTAAGTATACAATCACAATAATTGTTTTGCAACGGAGTACCTTAGCACTCTAGTGTGATCTTTCTTGAAAAAGAAAAAAAAACATATTTACTGCAAAGGTAAGTAAACACAATAAATTTTTAAATAAAAACCATGAGTCTTATTATAGAACTCATAAGTTATCTTATGAAAAATTTAAATTTATCGTTGTAAGGATCCTTTTAAAAGCCTATTTCCTATGCGCAATGTTGCTAGCATATTACCAAGCGTAGCCGTTACTTCATTTCACGTAAATCTTTGTAATATAAACTGACACTGTTATTATATCTTCTATGGCCGTCGTAATGCAGAGGCACAAGGATACGACTGTAAACTAGACGTTTGTGGATTCGATTTCCACTCGGTGGAATGAAATATTTAATATTTTCAAGTTTTCGCTTTGGTAACGAGGCAAAGCGCTGCGTCGAGTTTCGCCACTCAATACACAATACTTCCAGGATTCAGCGGAAAGTGCGGACCGGAAGTGTCTTAATGGGATCGGGGTTTCATAATTCCAGATTTCCAGGTTCTCTTTGCCTACCCTGCTATGTGCGGGACAGCGTGAAGTGAATAAGAAAAATGAAGTCAAATAATTAAACTATCTATTTTAGATTCTTTATTATAAAGTTTAGTTACGTTAGTTACGGAATTCTTATAGCTTACCATACAATATGCGTGATAAACCGTGAAACTGGAAAAACTATTTCCTTTACTTCGAACTAAAATTCAAAATCATTATTTTAAGTCAAAAATGTATCACTTTCGCAACAAATACGTCATTGTATTTTTCAAAATAATTAAAATTTCGATTTAATATTTCCACGCTCGGGAAATCAGTAGAACAACAATCTGTTGATGTTCACGAGATTTCCCTCGGTGAACTATCCATTGTAGTTGCAAAAATTATTTTCTATATATATAACATATATTTATATAGAAAATACTCACATTCACATAAATATTATATAGTTATAAACACGGGGTGCAGAGAAAATCTATTGTTTAGACACTCTGTTCTAAGCATTCCAACCAAATTCGTGAAATTACCTATTGAGTGGCTGAACCTAAGGCCATACTTTGATTACCAGAATCGGAAAAATCCACCTTACAACTATCGCGTTTGCAGTCGGATGCTGTCCCTCTGCACCACTATCGCTCAATTTTATAATTAGCGATCCCCTCGCGGCTTCGCCTGTTAAATTACACAATTATTTATTAGTTAATCTGAATTACTTTTGTATTAGTAAGATTATCATTTTAAAGACAATATTCACATTTTGGAAAGTAAAGTTTCAGGTAATTCTATAAAATCGTTATTTTTTAACTATTTTGTCAAATAAAATAAGACTAAATGTTAAGGGAACTTTGCCAAGACGTAATGTGAATACTGCATTTAAGTCAGCTTAGCCGTTTATGAGATTAATGTGCACAAACACACACATAATGAGACAAACAGACAAACATTTTAAAAATCTGTCTTTTGAATACTATTATATTAGTAAGTGCCCTCTATAATAGATTTTCTCATATACCTTCCACGCACAAAACTGCGAAAAGTTATTTTTTTATATGTAGAGAACAATATTTTACCTTGATGGGTACCAGAGAGTTTTAACACTAAACTCCCACTGCCTACCTCTATATGCGTGGTACAGCGTGAAGCAAAACAACCAACACTGTTCACTGTTTGTTTTTTTTTTTGTTAAAAGACTTTTCCTGATATAGACAAAAGATGAGCTCAGCTTATTATAGTAAAAATGTTTTGATAATCTGGAGCAATTTTTAACACAACAACCTTTTGTAAATAATAGCAAACAATTAAGCTTTAAAAATATTAATAAAGACTATGAAACTGAATAACTGCGTATTTTACTACTTAGTTAATTAACCAGATTTGTTTCACCTTCAGGCTGTATTCCGCATATTGAGTTGAGTTGCGGGACACAAAAGAAAATAATTAATTACTTCGCGTGGGGATCGAACCCACGATCGTCACGGTTAAAGTCAGACGATTTACCACGATGGAGTTTCAAATATGATTGTTCTCCGTTTACACCCAAATTCAAGAAAAAATTAACGACACTAACGATTATTACCCAACGCATAGGAGAGCAATATGTTTATGAGTCTGTTATATACGTATATAATTTTTAGAAAACGTATAAAATACACCATACAACCTATTTTTGCTGTTAGCGTATTTTTAGGGAAATTTGTGCAAATTCTCCCTTCAGAGAACGTATGGCTTATTTTTATACGTTTTCTAAAATGTAAAATATTGTTAAAAACGTTAAAAACTATTATTTGTATATTGTAGTGTTGTAAAGATCAAAATGTTTGTCAATATTGATGATTTTTACGTAAATCGACTTGTCTTAACCTTGTATCAATAAACACACAAAAGTAATCAAAATTCCTTCTAGCGACAACCAGTCGCCATACTGTCAATATGAGAAAAAAAATCGACGAACTTCATTTGGGATATTGTTCTATAGGTATTTAAATATGACAGGTTCTTTTCATTTACACACAAGTAACAGTTTAGGGTATAATTAGTTAAAGTTGTTTTGAAAATAATTATTGCTAATTTTCAAACTTATTACAACGTCGTTTGGCGTCATGTTAGTAGCTTCCTCAAGGAAACAATAAAATACAATACAATACCGACTTATATGAATAATTGTTTATTTGCATTATTCGGACGATAAAGTGTGAAATCAAAAAATATTATAAAAATCCTTATGGTGCATAGTTCAAGGACGGTCGTGACGCCGGGACATAAGCGTGTGACTGTAAACGCGACAGGTCAAGGGTTCAATTCCTCGAATGGGGGAAAATGAAATATTTAATACTTTCATTTCTTCGCTCTGGTGTCGAGGCAAAGCGCGACGTTGATTTTCGCCACTTCTCCAGAATTCGGCGGAAACTGGGGAGCGGGGTCTTAACACTAGGCTCTCTCTGCTTAGGATCAACAGTCGGGTTTATTAATGATTCTTTCAGTAATAATATTTGGTAAGCAGTTTTTTCTTTATAGTGAATATTCTGCTATAGATTTATAAGAATTTCTTCTTTGATGGTGTAATATATAAATACCGCAAAGACTTGCTATGTACGTAATCTTCTTAGAATTCCTGGCAGTATTTATAATTTATATGGTCTTAATTTATTTTCATATTCTCCACAGGCTTTAATTTAATAATTTTGTTGCTTTTGGGATTTATTCGAGTATTTAGGGAGTAATATAATTTTGCTGAATATTCAAGTCCAATGACGAGAAACTAAAAAGAAATAGCCCTGCGGCCCTTTCAGAGGTAGCGTGCCATCTAAAGGTACATCTCTATCTAGGAGAATAATTAAGCCATCGGATTGGTTCTTGAAATAGTTTGTAAATAAAATCAAATCAGCACATAGCAGGGTAGGCAGAGGCAAACTAATGTTAAGACACTCCGTTTTCCACTTTTCCGCCGAGTTCTGGAGGCATAGCGTGTTCAGTGGCGGGACTCAACGCCGCGCTTTTGCCTCGACACCAGAGCGAAGAAATGAAAATATAAATGTAAGTAAATATTTTATCTCCTCGAGTGGGGATCGAATCCACAACCACACTGGTGTTTTCTGTCACTTTTACAGTCACACTCTGTGCCCCTGCGCCACGACTGGCCTCTTGTAAATAATATAATTACTGGCCTCTTGTAAATAATATAAATATTATAACGTAGTATGCCGCAATTTTAACTCTTCTACTTTTGGGACGTCTGGTAGGAGTAAAAGGCCACGTAAAGTGACACGCATGTCACATTGACAAATTCTGTAGGCAATGCATGTAGGGTAGAGTAACTCAACCATGCGATTTGCCTTAAAACTAGAGCGAAGAAATTTAATTTTTGAGTAATAAAGTTCGTTAATTTAGAATAAAAGATAAAAGCTTTGCACAAAACTGCAATTTTATTAGTGATATATTTTATCAACATTTTTTTGCATTAAAATAAAAATCAACGTATCGTAACGCAGCGGCGTTTGAAGCGCGTATATATGAATTGTAATTAGATAACGTCTAATTATAATATAATAGCGATCTCTCTGACTACCCCGCTAGGGATAAAGCGTGAAGTTAAGTTAAATTTTCCACTCGGAGCATTGTATTAATTTTATATCACCTTTCTAACAGGACAAACTGCGGCGTTGAGTTCCGTCACTCTGCACAAATCTGGGAACAGAGTGTCTTATTTATAACGTAACTTGAATTGCATTACATTCTGATTAGCTATTCTGCTATGCCGAATAACAAGTGAGGCTAAAAGAGAAAGTCTGTACAGAGTAGTGGAAGCCCAAATTTAAACCAATTTCGGCCATATTAAACTTATAACTAATATTAGCCACTAAACCGAGATAGTTGTTCATCGTAACCCAAATATACATAGTAAGTGGTTCAGTAAACTCCTTCCTCGCTTAATCAAATATTAATTGACCATCTTGACCTTTGCTCTCTCTCAGTTATTAAATAATTATTTTAGGTACTGTGTAAACTTGCTTTGAATTAATCAAAAAATCTTAGATAACAGTGGTCTTACTAATTTATTTTATTATAATTTCTTAGAATAAGAAAGAATTTGTTAAGATTTTAATTATTATAAAATGAGCTAAGAGCGTTATGGAGCATTTGAAACGAGTCTTACTATATAGTCGTAGGTTCTTATAAAAAACAAAAAAAATATTATAATATAAATATTTTTAGTCTAAATTGTAGTATGTACCTTGGTATGTAGTAAAATGAATTTTAAAAAAGAAAATAATAATAATATTATAATAATATGCATGGCAATACACATATATTGCATAGTTAATTATGAATAATACAATCAATACAATCAATATATTTTTATATCATATTGATTCAAAGTAGCCCGAATGTCGCGACCATCGTTTTATAAATATAGTGGGTAGCAGGCGGAAGATAGCGGTACAGTCATAAATATGATGCAGAGAGACTCGTACTAAGTATAAAATAAATATAATATATTAATTGGAAACCTATAATGGCAAATATGATGGCAAATATGAAGTGTCAGAACGACACATATTGTGGATCAAAGTGAGCTTTGACGAAAATTGAATGTTCCTTGATGTCACGCAGGTTAATGTGATGAGTTAATAAGAGCTGTTATAGAACGTCAACTAACGACAATTTATAGTTACAGTGGAGAAGAAGATAGGACACGATTTTTTCTTCGGAAGAGCTCCCGGTTATAAAAATGCAATATTGTCGAATTTTCAGTTACTTAAATAAACTCCTGACGGCATAGTATAAGATTCTCAACTCTGTTACCTTTGAATCACTGTTAAACGTAAAATATTTAATTTATACATTTTAAAAATGTTATGTTACAATTTGTATAGATCATGCACAGAGTTAAAATCTATTTAAAAGATATTATATTTTTGCAAATTAGCTGGTATTCGACAAAATCTAGTGTCAAGACACTCCGTTCTTCGCTTTCAATCTTGCGAATCAAGTGATTCATATATTATTTGCGAAAAATTGGGACAGGCGAGGTGAGTAGACTTGTAGAGGCCCTTAGGGACCCCTAAATGCCTCTACAAGTCTACTCACCTCGCCTGTCCCAATTTTTCGCAAATAATATATGAATCATCACGTAAACTAAGAAATATCCTCTAGTACAAGTAAACAGGGCACAAGTGCATTTTAAATGAATTCCGCAAAATTTCCGCCATGCCTCAAAAACATTTTACACCTTCACTTTACCTATTTGTGTCAAAGAGAATCCCATTAACGTGAAATAACGCCTCGACTATCCTCCAGCGACAATATGTTATCCGGTTGCCGCACAATGCATAGAAAATAGGCAGGCTTTTAACACGCCCTTCTAGTAATAAATTTTAGTTTTTGACAACTATAGTTTTGTATAATATTTTGTTAAGGTATATTTTGATATGTTGAAGGTAATTTTTTATTTTTACATAGTTCATTTCTTGTTTTTTTTTTGGGTAAACGTATTTTATGGAATGAGTTGATCTATTCTTGTTGTATTTTACAATTTATTCCACATATAGCAAATTTTCTAATTGCTTCTTACTGAGTGGCAAAACTAAGCACTGACTTTATTTTTACCGGAGAGAAGTAATGATAATAATTCATTCTTAAATTGGGAATCAGACCTACAACTAATTAGCATACAAAACTTATAGTTTTCCAAGATGTGAACCTGCACTTTTCTAAATTTTCCCATCCATAATATTCAACTTATAAACTGTACGTCGACCATAATAACCACGTAAAGTGAAACTTAAATATTTGTATGCAGTCGCTACAGGAACCTGGAGTGTCCTCCATGGGCACTCCACAGCCCGCACAAAGCGAAGTAAACATTCTCGGAATATTGTCATATACTATATACCTAAGTGTATGTATATATGTATGTGGTTGTTACTTAAGCATTTGAACGTCGATTTTGCAAATTAAAACGTAAGATATTAAAATATTTTAAATATGTATGTATATAACATACAAAATTTGAAAAAAATCATGTATTTTTAAGGTAAATACGCCGTTATTGAGTCCATTTTGTTATCCGTCGTTGTCACGACCATTTGTCTCTCGATGATATTAACCTGAAATATCAAATATTTGGGTTTAAGTTAGTTTAAGAAGTTAAAATTCTAAGTTAACGCAATCTAAAATATGAACACTTACACATAGTTTTTGCTGCATTTTTTTATGAAATTCACCATGCTATTAAAATCTATAGGGTTCTTCCCGTGGACCTATAGTTGTGAAATTTAGCACGAAATGACAACTTACAATAGAAGTAAAGTCAAAATTCCGGAAAGTGAAAATTTAATATATACAAATTTAGAGGAAAAAATCATTACAAATCTATATTTGTCATAATTTTTAAGACGACACGCTTTTGTTATTGGGATGACACTTTATTATATTCACCCTATATTAAATTCACCAATATCGGAAACCTAATTTCGGACGAATTTCAACCTACACCTATTTTAAACTGATGATTCTAAATTTCGTGAACGTATTTTAACAAAAATAAAAGTGTTTTAATATATTAGTAGTAAAACTAACATGTGAAATATTGTTAAAATACATAATATCTTTGCGTAACCTTTACGTCAGTTCATACAACAAGATGAGCTCAGCTCACTCTACACAAACGGTGAGATTGTAAAATGTCAGTAGGCTTCAGATCTCAGATTCAGTCCATTCTATGTATAAAGTCTATTTGTAAAGTCTTAACATTTAAAAGCAACAATCACTGCTGTATAGTTGTTTCAAAGATTTTTATTTGAGTTAATTTTGATTTTTTTCAGGTACTTTTTAAAGTACTATTTCATATTTAGGAAAAAAATACTACTATTATATATATATATATTCAGTTTTAGATTGACGAGAACGTTTGTTAGTAGCCATAGCGCTTGGATAATGCCAAGAGGCGGTTACGTTCAAACGTTGCCTATATTTATTTCTAAAAAAGTTTGTATATTAGAATTTTAAAAGTACAAAGTTCTTTTAGGATGGAGGAGGAGAATATCGAAGATTCTCGTTTTATGCAACGAAATGAGAAAAATGAAACTAATTTAAATAACTGTTACAAGGAAAAGTGTGCAAAAGGATCGAGCCCGCTCTGCCCTGGACCTGGGAACCTAGTCTGAAGATATTTCGTTCATAGGACACTTTTGTTCCCCTTTTCACGGAATTCTTGAGGCATTGTGTGTTCATCGCCGCGTTTTGCCTCAATACCAGAGAGCGAAGAAATGAAAAGATTATTTAAACTATTTCTGTCTCGCCGTCTCCGTTTAATTTCGCTATTTAGTTTACAATATCTCAAATTCGGGAAGAAAGAAGATCTACTATAAGTTAAGCTTATTAAAAACGAGTTGTCTAGATTTCTTATGGTGTATTATATTTATTGTACTTTACAAATCATGCTGTTTATATGCAAAACAAGCAAGTGGATTGTAATTCATAATTTTATTACAGAAGCTATTTTGAATTAAGAATTGAATTTCAATCGGAACTAAACTGAAAGTGGGTCAAATTGAGCTTGCAAGACTTCACATACATTAATTAACACATACTGATACGGCAAGCAAAATAAAAGCTAGTAAAAATGTAACTGATCAATGTCTGTACATCCAAGATATATGAGAAAATCTATAATTGGGGGCATTTATCAAACATCCAACGAAGATTTTTTTCTGTTTTTGTCTATTTGTGTTCATAAATAAAATCTGCAATTTTGTAGTAAGTAAATTGATATTACTTTCCTGCTACTACTGTGAAAGAAACCTGAATATTTTTTTTATATTGTAGCTTTAAACGTATTATAGATCACACCCAAGCACAGTATGTAAGAAAAAACTAGTAAAATATCGGATACCCTCTTATCATAGTCCGTCGTGCATTGACACACCGCCTTTCTATCTCTGAAACATTTCTTTTTATGGTACAGATAAAACACGAACTTAAGAGACTTTTGGGTTATGAAATATTTAAAAATACTTATAAATAAAATAAAATAAAAAGTTTCCCGTACACAGCAGGATAGGCAGAGGGAAGCTAGTGCTAACACATTCCGTTGCCCACTTACCGCCGAATTCTAGCAATTATTATAAGTAAGATAGTGTACGTAACAGTTATGTCAAAAATGTATGTAATTGTAATAAAATTATGAAAAATGGTTCATATTTCCTTATTGGATCGGATAATAGTGCTTTTTTGTTGAAAATCCAATAAGGGACATATTTCAATTTATAATAATAGGTAATCTTTGAATTGTCACATTTTGCAAAGTTTACATTCATTTCGAAAATGGAGAACGAAGTGCCGTGGCCCTAAAATAAAGTTCCCTTTGACTACTAAAATTTATATATTTATGTCCAGCCAACTGACTTTTATTTGATATTTGAGACTCATCAATTTGCTTAGAGGCTATCATATAAGGCACTCTCAGACTGACAGTGGACGAATATATCGGGACATTTATCACCAAAACGACGTTCGATTGACATGATAAATGTAAACGATTTTTTCTTATACCTGATCTCTTATATGTTACTATAGTAATATGCATGTATTTTAAAGGACCAAGAATTTCTTTTTGTTTCTTTTCTTTAGTATAATATACATATTTAACTTGTGCAATAAATACAACAAGTTGAGGCCAGTCGTGGCGCAAGGGCACAAAGTGTGAATGTAGACGTGACAGGTTGCGGGTTAATATTTTCTTTTTTTCGCTCTGGTGCCGAGACAAAGCGCGGCGTTGAGATTCACCACTCAACTCAACATGCAATGCCTCAAGAATTGAGCGTAAACTCTGCCATCTCTGCTATATACTATATACAGCGTAAAGCTAAGAAATATCTGTATAATACTTTAAAACACAATAAAACATAATAGAACTCATCCTAATAGTCCTGTCTCATTGTCTTTACGAGGACCTCATTTGCAGGTGTCATAAAACAAAAATAAAGATAATACTGGAACTCAATTCTATGGAGACGGTGATGAAATTCGTATCGTAAAATAAATAGTCTTGAGCCTTTATAGTGTCGTAAATTCTAGGGACACTCTTGTCAGATTGAAGCTGACACTGTATTTGGACATTTTAGGGATTTGCATTAAACCCGCTTTTATGTTTAAGTAACAGTAGTGGAACAATGGGCATCAAGAATTACGATTAATTATTTTGATTATACATTTAATTTGTTTTATGAGATTTGGTTGAAAAATTAAAGAAATAAGTAATATGGCAACAAGTGTGCGACTGTAAAGGCGACAATAGTGGGTTCAATTCCCACTCGGTAGAATGAAATATTAAATATTTTTATTTTCTCGCTCTAGTAACGATGCAAAGCGCGGCGTTGACTTTTGTCACTCCACACACAATGTCTCGAGAATTCAGCGGACAGTGAGGAACAGAAGTGTCTTAGGTATCATTGTCACAAATAATTAAATAAGTATTTGTATAAAATTGATTAAAAAAAAGTCCCTCTGAGTATCTTGCGCCGGTTCTTCTCAGGTCTGAGGCATTAACTTTAGCGAACTGGTGGTAAATTATTTGACATTCAAAAAATTAAGCATGTAACTTCTTATTTTGAATACGATTATTTGACTTTGATTTAATGGGAACGGAGTGTCTTAACACCAGGTTTCTAAGTTCCCTCTGTTTACCTTATATGTGCAGAATATGGAGTATCAATTTAAATTTAACTCACACGGATGTGATGCCTTTATCGCACACAGAACTGAGTATGTAAAGACATCCTCGTGTTAAGACACTCCAACGTTTGTCGGTTAAGTGACGTAACTCTTAACGCTCTTAACCTTGCCAATCAAAAACATGAAAATAATTTATTCTCCAAGTGGGGGAAGTGGAATATTTTTTTTATTTTTCAACAAATAATATAATTTCACTTTTTCCTTACTCAAAGAAAATTCTTAGCAGATTTTAAAACTTATTCCTTTAAAGTGAGCTACGGTTTTCCGAATAAATGCATATCGAATTTGTTTACATTTGGTAAAGCCGAACGGTGGGATGCTATAACTCTATTTAAATTTGAACAACTACAGTAGGGTAATAATTTACATTAGCAACGTCTATGTTGTAAGATTGTTTTTTATTAGCATTTCAAAATAAAATGTACGAATAAAAATCTTAAGTCGAACAACTAGTGTAATTAAACCTTTGAAAATCCTAATATGATTATATATTATAGGACTTCAAAACAGTACATTTTTTAATACTATGAGTATCAAAAGAAAGTATTCTTATAAAAAAACGGGTCAAGTACGAGTCACACAGGTCCACGGAAGGTTCCGTACTACTTTCAGAATTGTTGGTCGACGGTAAGTACAACTTATAAAAGTTGACAAACAACTTCGCGGGCGTAGCCACAAATATATTTTTTTAATACTTTTTGTCTGTAATTTAAATATAAGAATTATCAGTACTTTAAATATATGTTTTAAATTTTTTTCCTTATTTATAATTTCTCGCCGTCTCGCCAAATTTCTTAATTGTATTATAGATCTACGAGAAATATCCTATGGATCTTGATAATGCGGCGACTAACATTGACAACCTTGTTTGGGCGTATACACTAATTTTGTATGAAATGAACTACATTTTTTTTGTAGATCATTTTATACATAATGGATGGTATACGTTTGTATTGTAAATTCCAACTGTGTGTCAAATTTCATAAATGTAGACCTACAGAAAGTACCCTATATGATACTTTAGAAAATACCCTATAGGATACTATAGAGTACCTACGATTTGATTACATGTAAAATGTTTTTAAAACGATACATAAATGCTCGTAACGTTTGATTGCATTAACTTAGAACCATTATACTTGCTCTGTGGGAACGTAGATCTGAATATCTAATATTAATTTCAGCTCAAAACCTCCATGCGATCTTGAGATAAATGGACTTGACAGACGGACAAAACAATGATCCCATAAAGATCCCTTTTTTTTGAGGTACTGAGCCTTAAAAAGAAGATAATAGATATGGTTTGATAAATTTGAATTCTAAATTAGCCACTATTACAATTTAAAGTATAATATTTTTTAAAAAATACTAACAAGTAAAGCTTATTACACTGTTCAAGAATATTTAGAGGATAAACATGTATGGAATTAATGTCTATTGAATGTGATGCAGGATAGCTGCCAGTTAATGTAATAAAATTATATATTATACCATTGACTTTGAAAAGAGCAACTGTTGAGTTTCTTGCCGGCTCTTCTCAGCAGAACTGCCTTCCGAACCGGTGGTAGCTTTTTATTTTTTGTTATATGTTCATTCGACGATTCAAAAGTGCTTATAAAAGTTTATTTGAATAAAGAATATTTTGAATTTGAATTTGAATT
>JAAIXJ010000084.1:595247-683194 GCA_013403705.1 Heliconius hermathena | reverse complement strand
TTTCTTTATAACTGTTTAGAAACCAAAGTCGGTCTGGGGAATTGACGAAACTAGCACAACCGTAAAGCCCCGAGCTACACCAACTATTGTTGTTACCGCTTAGCAGTAGTTGCCAGTGCAAGTGTTAGTTCAGAGCAAACAATTCAATGTGACAAGACGCTATAATTTCAGCTAACCGCATACCACTCCGCAAATGGTACGCACCTAAATTGGACAGAGCTATCGTAGTCAAGGATCTACTTGTCTTCACATCTCCTCGTATATGTAGAAATGTGATGGAAGTCACAGTGGTTCTGCTGAGTCGGACCTGATTAGTAGGGACTGATGGAGGGTTGTGAGTTTGAATTTTAGTACTAGTAAAACTTCCCTTATTTGATTATTTGAAGATTCGGGAAGGCGAAAAATAATTATGTTTTGAAAATAATTCAAAATATCTAACAAATTCATTGAGATGGCCGTGAACATAGTATTTAGAACATAGAAATATAAAATATTCAATAATAACAAATTATAAATATGAAAACAAAATATTTAACATCTATATGATTAAATAATTCAAAACTTTGAATTAACTCGAAATTATTATACTAAATACTCTATTCAACATAACTTTATACATTCAAACCGCCTTTCCCTACAGGTATATATAGAAAATTTTGAAAATTACCACACTTTATAATCTCACGAGAAGTTTTACAAACAAAACAAATATAAACAATAAATATTTCGGTAGAAACAAATAAATATATATATTCGAGTGAGCCATTGTTGTACATTACAATGCAAAAGTTTCTAACTTTATATCACGATATTACTCATATACTCGTATGTATGTATACAAAAGCTGGAACTCCTAACAATGTTTTGTATTGTAAATTGCGCTGAGAACTCTTCAGGCTGGTTCTCGATATTACCATAATCCTGACTTTTGTTAAATTTAGGATGGTCTTCCGCTAGCTAGAGCTAGCAAAAGCTGAATAAAAGCTATTTAAAACGTTTCAGTTAAGTGTATTTTTTATGTGCTTACCTTAAACTTAAATCACAAATATTTATTTGTACTAGTCTTTGGAAAGAGCTTATGTTTATAATATTGTTTTTAGTGTTTTTTTTTCACTTTTATTGTTTCGTACCTTTTAAGGAAAAAATCCTTATAAGATCACTATGTTGTCCGTCCCTCTGTTACATGAAAAACAATACTCCTAAGTGGAAAATAAATAGATCTAAGTACTTACCAATATTTATAAGACAAAAATTACATACTTTTTACGAGATCATCCACAAAAAGCATTATTTTATAGTTTTATATAGCGGTACAAAAGATTTAAGTGAAAATGCAACCTTAAAACTGAACAATTGTTGAATAAACATCTGTACAATACACACAAAATATGAAAACAAAGCTACAGGTGTATTGAAATTTTAAGAGAAACTACACGAATTTTTCAACGTAAAAAATTCTATAATTAATATAAACTTATATATGTATGTATATCAATGCATATACGATTTTTAACAATGCAATATTATTATATTTATTACAATATTATTAATATATAATATTATTATATAATTTAAATGTATATTTTATTCAACAATAAATAAATTAAAATTTTCCATATGGTTCATATACTGATATTATAGTTATAAAGATCTGTGTTTAGATGAATTTTAAAAAAGATTATGTTAAATAACAATTATCATATTTAGTCAACTAATATAGAAATAAATAATATTTAATCATTCTATCGATTGGTATTCACTTTTACAGCCTGACGTCATCCCACAGCACCGCGATAGCACCGGTTTTGCTACAAGGAACAACGCCAAATGGAAATCTGCTCATTTGCAGACAATAATGCAGGATTCAAATCTCATTTAGAAGTTCAAAATGGGCACTAATATTCATTAATTTTACCTTGGTAATGTATATCTTAGAATATGACCTAAGAATAGACAAAGGAAACCTAGTGTTGACTGTATAATTAGTATTTTCAAATTAAAATGAAATATTTATTAAAATTCATATATTTTCGTTTCTTCGTTCTGGTGTGGAGGAAAAGCGCGGCGTTGAGTCCCACCACTCAACATCCAATGCCTACAGAATTTGGCGGAAAGTGGTGATACAGCGTGAACCTGGCTTATTTTAAATAAAATAATATTTTCAATAAAGCATTCAGTTAAACGCGGTTGTTGTGTGTTCGATTCTCACTAGGGGGAATGAATTGATTTAATATTTTCATTTCGTCGCACCAGTGATAAGTTATACTTATAACTAGCTCAACATTTTTTTTGTAAATATATAATTTGATTGTAGTTACTTTTTTTATTAGGTTCACGCACATATCAAGGTGGGCAGAGAAAACCTGGGAATCTAGTGTTAAGACCCTTTTCCATTTCAATTAAGATCATTTCCTCGAGTGGGAATCGAACTCACAACCTATCGTCTTCACAGTACTTCTTGTATCAATATCGAGAAGCTATTCTTTAAACTAGCAAAGTAAGATAAGAAGTTAATCTCTAATGGCATACAAGTAATTGGTATATACTATCTACTTTGAAAATAATGGCCAGATTTAAAAAAGAAGTTTTGGTTTAGCTGAAACTAGGATAAGGAAGAAGAGGAATTATTTGAATCCAACGCCAATACTTATTACGACATTTTTTTATAGAATCTGTATATACTTGAAGGAAAAACTATATAACTATTTAATAAGTTCTTTGATTTTCACGAATATTACACATTTTAAATGAAATTATTTTAACCGGATTAATCGTGTATATTTTAAATTATACATTTTGGAAAATTGTATAATATAAATTAAAATATAACGCAATTAATCCGGTTAAAATAGTTTCATTTAAAATATATAACTATTTTTCGAAAATTACGCGAACGTAGAGTATAAAATTACACACATTACTATATCTTTTTTTAAATATGCTATAATAGAAAAATTCAAATTAATTAAATAAAAATTACACACACTAACATAATATTCTTTTGTACAATTATATTATATACTTTTATATTTTGTAAAAGGTAATAAACGCGCTGCTAGGACAAAGCATTTTGTGAGCATCAATTTGGTCCTTAGTTTTAATAAATTTATTAAATTATAATTTTATATTTTGTTCTTGACGAAGATGAAGCTCGGAGTTGAGCTCCGCTATTTAATACGCATTGTCTTTTATTGAATTCAGTAATGTCTATTTCTTGAAAACGGAGAAGAAATTACAGTGACATTAGATTTTATTTTCTTGTTTCTTGTCTTGATTTCGGAAATGTCAATGTCTTGAAAGCGGAGAAGAACATATAGTGGCGTTTGATTTTGTTTGCCTTTCCTGGGTGATAAAGCTCGAAACCGAAAAAAAACAGTCACAGACTTACTAAAATATATTTTAAGACTATTAGAATATAAAATAATAGAATTATTGAAACTGTGACTGTTTGTGGGTTCGATCCCCACGCGAGGTAATAAAATATTTATTTTAATTTATATTTTTGTTTCTTCGCTCTGATATCGAGGTAAAGCGTGGCGTTAAGTTACGCGACTCAACGCGCAATGCCTCCAGAATTCGGCGGAAAGTGAGAAATGGAGTGTCTTAACACTAGGTTGCCTTTGCCTACCCTGCTGTTTTGAAACTGTTGTGGCGCAGGAGCACAAGTGAGCGTGTCTGTTGTGGGCTCCATTCCCACTTAGGGGAATCATTTAATTATTTTTTTCTTGCTCTGCCCTACTGTGTACTGGATACAGGCTGAAACAAAAAATAATAATAAATTGTATTTAATTAATTAGAATTAACAAATTTTCCTTCCATTTTTAGAATCATTTATGCAAAAAAGGAAACTTTGTTTTAAAAAACAAGCGACACATGTTCTACCATGTTCAGAAAGCTTATTATAAATTCGTAATATCGCACCCTACTCTATATATTCTCTGTCTCAACTTAGACATCTATTCAGGAAATTATCATAATCCCTACTTTTGCTAAGATTATTCAAGTGAATGCAGCGACATACACTTAAGCTTCAGTACAAAACAGAACGAGGCAAGACAGCCACAGGTTGTCTTTTTGTCGACTTGGAATTTAATATCGCCTGTACACGTACGTACATACATAGTTGTACGTACAGTAGTTTCCGGGCCTTGTGAGAATATTGGAGTAAAACGGAACTACTATATTGTTATATTCCTGTATTTGATTGCATTTTTATAGTTTTAATAATTAACATTATGTAACTATTAATACGTAAAAAAAACAACGTATTTAATTTCATTTATTATATTATACATTTTTTTAATCACGATATTAAAAGTTGTACGTACGTACGTATTTCAATTTTTTTCTTATATGTAGGTTAAAATAATCCCACTCAGAAAAATGTTAGCATTTATTTTGTTCATTACAAATCAAGTGCTTACTATTCAAAATAATAAGAATCTACTTAAATAATATTCTGTAGCAGGCGAATTAAACCACATAAAAAGACGTTAATATGAATTTTCTTTACTACATTACACATGTAATACTGGCAGAATATCCTGTGGCTATTATTTTTTTTAGCTTCTCACTGTACTGTGACATTAATTGAAAATTAAATTCTTATAATTTTATTCAAAACAAAAAGTTATATGCTTAATTTTTTCAAAGTCTAATGATTTAACAAGAGGTCACTGAAGTTATTGCCCCATACTTGAGAAGAAATGGCGCAAGAAACTCAGAGGGTTTTTTTTAATTTATATAATTAAATTTAAAAAATCCTCTGAGTTTCTTACATTACATTGACATTCATTTGTTAGATATAATAATAGCACTGTAACCTCTTTTTTGCCCAATCTTCCGCCAGCTCAACGCAAGCGTTTCGCCTTGTCACCAAAAGAAATGTATAAAAATAATTAATTCACCCAAGTAGAAATCTAAGCTACAACCGTCGCGTATACAGCCAGACGCTGTTCCGCTATGCCACTATGGTCTCTATTAATATTAACTATCAAAAAAATCTCTCCTAAAGTTAACTATGAACAAAAAAACTAAATATAGAACTAGAACAGAATACAACAGATCTAGGGCAATACTAGTATTACATTTTGCAATTTGGTACATAAGAAACAAGAAACAATATAGTAGCTTAGTGTTAAACAAGAAATAATTGTACTGTCCTTAATCAGAAGTTCAAGTCTTGCCTTTTGTTCTTATTACGTATACAAGCAATACAACAAGTAGTTGCTATCTAAAAATTCACTAATATGTCTCGACTGTTCAAAATATCTTTATCTTAATAATTTTCTTACTGCATTTAAGTTTAAGTAACAGTAAGTTGGTATATTTAAATAAATATGTATTTCCTTTTGTTTAGAACGTTATTATTAGTAACTTATAGAGAGGTGAAATTTGGCATCTAGGTTAGAGAGTATAGAAGCACTAAGAATAGAAGTTAAGTAAGTGGGAACGGGAAAAACGGGATTGTTAATATTACTTCGACGACTTCATTAATTCATTATAAAAGAACTACTATCATTGATCATCTATCATTTTTGTTTTATTTTAGACGGAAATTTGTTGGAAATCTATAAATCCACATGTTTTATGTAAAATTATTTTTTACTTTCTTTTTGCCTACCTAAAAATATATTCATTTATATATCATGACTTAACATAAATTCCACCACCGAATAAATATATAGTTCCTATACAAAAAAGGGAACCTCCCGCACAGAAAATATTACAATCCACAATCAATATTTAATAGGGACAACACTAGGAAGACATCCTTAGTGTCTGATTGTGGCAGTGAATTACTCGCTAACAGCGCGCCACTAATTGGTAACAGTAACGTTCTATCTAAAAGTGCTGTGGATTAAAGAGAAATCGACTGAAATCTTATTAAGGATTGTGATGTGGGAAATTGATATTTAAATATCTATATCTATATTAACATAAGAAAACTGAAGAGTTACTTTGATTGACCCTTGACTCTGAAATTATTTCAGAATTCACTGATACGAATAAAAAAATGTCCTTAGTGTCCATTTTCCAAGTAAGACTTTTACTTAATACATTATATTAACCAATTTTTCCTGTGGTCAGAGTTACAAAACTGTATCTAATGTACCTAGATAAAATGATAGTGGGTTTGATTTTTGCTTGAGAGAAGTAAATTTAATCAAATTACATAAGCTTCACGCTGTATCCCGCTCACAGCAGGCTAAGCAAGGAACTTAGTTTTAAGATACTCCGTTCCTCACTTTTCGCCGAGTTCTGGAGGCATTGCGTGTTGAGTGGCGGAACTCAACGCCGCTCTTGAGGGAAATAATAAGACAATGAAATTAATTAAAATAATTAATATCGTTCTAAATAAAGCGGCGTTAGATTCTGCCATTTACGTATTATAATTAAACAAAATAGATAACATAAATAGATATTCCTAATAAGAAAACTAAATCCACAATCTGGACATTATACAAATTTACCTCCATCATTCTATTCCAGATTGGAAAACTATAAATCCCAACTTCGTAGTTGATTGCACACAGAACACAAACACCAAGAGATAGATCAGATTTACATAGAAAATGGTTGCAGGACTCCGCCCGGATTATCGAGCGGACTGTCATTTCCTGAATAAACGACGATTTTCATAGTTTTTATATTTTTGCCAATTTGATTTTGCTAACTGCGATGAAATCTCAGTAAAAATATTGATTATTATTTATATCTATGTATCTATAAACCATCAAAAATGGAACCTTAGGTCACTTCTTAAATTTTTGTATAAAAACGCTGATTCATGATTTTCAATTATGTGTAACAGGGTAGGCAGAAGAAACGTAGTGAGTGAAGACACTCCGTTTGTCATTTTTCAAACCGTAAACACAATGGTTTTGGGTTCTATCCCCACTCTCGGTAACGATTATATGTATTTTCATTTCTTCGTCCTAGGATATAGCGCGGCATTGATTTCCGCTGGTCAAAACGCAGTGTCTCTAAAATTAAAGTGTGCGTTGGGAGTATTTTAACACTAGGTTCTACTTCTTCTTCTCTACCTACTAATATAAAAAAGGAGAGAGATTGAAAAAACTACGACACTATCGAAAACACATTTATGTTGCAATAGAGCTATTTTGGTCGCGACCTTATCGCAAGGAAAAATATACAATGCCAAATCCTCTAAAGTTATTCAAATGAAGCAAGCCTCAGTGTACCGAATAAATGCATATTGAATTTGTTTACGTTTGCTAAAGCCGGAACGGAGATAGGCCATACTTCTATTTAAATTTGAACCAACGATCTCCATATTATTGCCCTTTATGCCGTGAAACGTTTTTACTTTCTAAATGTCTTTATAAATTTAACTATTTGTAAGATTTAACGTATAAAGAAAGAGATATAGAAAATCTATTTAGTAAAAAAATGTAAGTAGCGTAATTGCTGTATGCTGTATAATATAACAGGATAGATAGAGGGAATCTAATGTTGAAATACTTGGTTCCCCGGAAACTGTCCAATTTTCGATATTTTATGAGTGGCGGAACATATGTGGTCCCAACTGGGAGTTCAACTCACATCCATCGCGCTTACAATGGATAAAGGGGCTTCCCTTTATCCACTGCACTTAATATTTAGTACCACATCCTTTTAATCTATTCAAATTCGAAGTAAAAACTGTAAAGTGACTTTCACTTGTAAATTTAAATTGTTAGTAATATTAAAAAACAAAATGTTCGCAAATAAGCTGAATTACTGTTTCGTCCTATAAGCTGTATAATACTTTTTTAGCATAAAATAATTTATATATGTAGCTAATGAATCGAAAGATGAGAGATTGAACCCACAATCATCGTGGTCATTTATAGACACTGTGTCACTGCGCAACCACAGCCTCGTATATATAATAGTCGTACAAACATACTAATACAACTGAGTAATATACAAATCAGACTAGCTTTCACCTGCAGTTTCGCCCAGGTAGCCACATGTAAATAGCTAAAGGGTTGTGTGTGACAAATGGAGATGACATAGTCTAAGTGCATAAGGCAAGTTCGACCGTAGATACTGTGAGTTATAACGTAACTATTAACGTGGTGCATTTTAGCCTAAATTCTTCCTCGATAAAAGGACTATCGAATATAAAAAAAGTTTTTCAATTGAAACTAGTAATACTTATTTAGAAAACGTATAAAAATTTGAACGTTTAAATAAGTGTGGATTAACACTTTAAAAATGTTTGAAACTAGTAATTCCTGAGATTAAAGTGCTAAAACAAACTAAATCTTTAAAATTTTAATATTAGTGTAAAGAATAAATTCACTTTATAATAAATCTAAGTAAATTCAAACAGCTAGATTTACAGCTCTTTATTCTCTTTGCAGGCATTCTTGATACTAGTTTGGGATTAAAGGCCACATCTCAGCTCAAAACAAAAGCCCCGCCTTTTTAATTGCCAGCGTACTTGCTCCTCGTAGTCTTAAAATTAAATTCCTATCTCGTTCCTATTAAACGTATTTAATTTATATTTATTAAAAAGTATTTAATAAATTAAAGTATTTAATAAATTTTATCAATTGACCAGCTTAAATTGTGATTATTAAAAGATCGGAGGTCCGATTTCCATTTCGATCGTGCTGATATTTCGTAGATTTTGAGCGTTGAGCTCCACCATTCAAAGCATAGTGTCTAGTATTCGCAAGGAAAACGGAGAAAGAAATCAGGAAACTTCCGCTCCCCACACCAGCAAATTCTGGAGGCAATGCGTGTTGAGGGGCGGAACTCAACGTTGAGCTTTTCTTTATTACCAGATCGTTGAAAAGTAATATTATGAAAAAAAATATTCTTACTAAATAATTTAAAGATAGCTTTTGAGGAATATATAATATTATTATAGATTTGTCCATCTTGTTACTAAACTAGCTTAGGTGGATTCACCGAAATTTTTTAAACAATCAGCTTCACGCTGTATCCCGCACACAGAAGGATAGACAGAGAGAACCTAGTGTTAAGATACCACGTCCATTTATTATATATTTATATAATGCTAAAAAATCTTAATACTACAAATATTTTTATATAATAGTAAAATTTATAATAACAATTGCTTTATACAGTTTATATTGTTCTTTTTTACTTTATTATGTTATATGTGTACAAAGTAATAAAACATCATCTAATCTATTTTAACTCTTTCAGAGATTTCTAGAGTTCTGTACCTCACTGGGAAAAAAACCGGACCTTTATAAGATCACCTTCTTGACTATCTAAGCTGTCTATTTGTTCATCTGTTTAAGCCTTCTTTCTCTGGAACACATGGAGGTATCAAGCAATAATAAAATAAACGAAATTATTAAGCAACATGGAAGTTATCGTAAATTTTGAAAAGTACTGTGTAGTATTAATTCAATTTCGTTGTTTCCACCAAAACGTTCGACCGCCAGCTTGTAACGACATTTGGTGTGTCACAAGCAAAAATTTATAGTATGTTGGAATTATATTATAATATAATTTCGGAAAGCATAGACATTTCAACAAAGAATAGTAAGATGACAAATTTATTATTTATTATTTTCTGACCAATTTCGATATCTTTTGTAGGTATGCATTAGATTCCGTCGTAAAGAAAATGATAAATAGTACAACTAACGCCAATCTTTGTATAATCAATTAAAGTTAAGAAAAATTATGACCAGTCTTGGACACGAGCGTGTGATTGTAAACGAGACGGGTTGCGGGTTTGATTCCCAGTTTAGGCAATGAAATATTTAATATTTTTATTTCCTTGCTCAAGTAACCAGAAAGCGCGGCGAGTTTTGCAACTCATATTGGCAGACAGTAGGGAACGGAAGTGACCTAACGGTAACGGAGTAATTTAACACTAAGTCCCCAGCTTTCCTCTGTCTACCCTGCTTTGTGCTGGATACAACGTGATACTTTAAAAAAATTGTCCCACGAACCTATAACCACAATAATACACCCAAATATGATCATTATACTTTAATATCTTTTTAAGAAAAAAAACAAAAATAAATCAAATAAACAACTCCATCTCAAACAAGATCCACAGTTGAAGATTGTTTACGTCTAGAAAAGATAATACGGATTTGCATTTAAATAAATATTTCCGTTTCACATTGTATTTGGGAGAGGCAAATATTAAAATTTCGTGAACCGCAACGCGAAACGGACTTGACAAATATTGTATTTTGAAGTTTGAATAGAAACACTAAGTAATATTGAGATTGAAGATAAAACATTGCTTGACATAAAGCTATCGTGAAAGAATGGAATTTCGAATATTAATTGTAATACCACAAGACCAGTCGTAAAACAAAAGTAGGTGTGCAACTGTAAACACGACTTTGTGGGTTCGATTCCCACACGAGGAAATGAAATATTTAATGGTTGTGTTACACCACTCAACACGCAATGGCTCCAGAAATCGGCGGAACTTGGGGAAGGGAAGCGTCTTAATGAGAATTGAGTGTGTTAACACTATGTTCCCCGATTCCCACTGCCTTCCTTGTTATGTGCCGTAAGTTAAGTAAAAGACTCACTCCGTTCTCAACTTACCGCGCGTTTAAGTTACCAGAGCGAGGAAATTATTTTTTTTAATAATTCATTTTCTTTTTTTTATATCAGTTTTAAAGTGTCATTCTAAACTTAGAAAGAAAAATACATTTTAAAAAACGTATATTTCATTGTCATTGGGAATCGAACCCACCCGTCGCGTTTACAGCCGCACGCATGGCCCCTGTGCCATGACGTCTTCATGCTTAACCCATTGAGACATATACTGTTTGTTAAGCTAACAGTAAATAACAGGTTTTTTAAGTAATAATTGGTAACTACCGACATAATCAAATAAAAAACGTAAATATTAGTTTTATTTTATTTTAATATAAAAAAATTCCTTTCCCAAACGGGGCTCAAGTGGTGTGAAAATTTGCAAAACAATTTTATTTTCGATTTAGTGTTTTACAACAATTATACACTACCAACGCGCCTTTTTATGGTACACTGCACATCTGAGTTCCTGGTAAAGATTTTGGAGATAGTGGTCCCCCCATCATGCTGCACACCTGGCACTGTAAAAGCTGCTGGACGCAGATGTAACGACGAAAATCAAGCTGATCTTTTTGTATCTATCTTGTATATCTTGTATTGATTAGTAGGTACAGACGCCATAGACTTACAACAGCGAGATCCAGCATGAATCTGAATAAAACACACCACAATTTTTTGCCACGTACAGCAAAAAGATGCAAGAAAATAGATTGATCGACTTGATCCACCCTGCCAATGTCTACTTTATCTTCTCTACAGCACTCCATCTCTTTACTTTACCCAGAGGGAGAACGCTGTCAAAGTTTGGCCCCATTGTGCAAACGCTGTTATCGAACGAATGTCTTTTCATGATAGGACACTTTTTATTTCTACCTTCGTGAACAGGACCAGTTGCAACAAATGTATATAGAAAAAAAGTTAAAAATAAAAAATATTTACGTTTCATAAATATATAAATAAATCAGCTTCATGCTGCATCCCACACAAAGCAGGGTAGGTAGAGGGAATTTAGTGTTAAGACACTCCGTTCCCCATTTGATACAGCTATAAATGAGTTTTAATTGACTTTTATTTTTTCCACAACATATGAATAGAATTCATATTCATATTATGAATAAAGAATTGGAATATTTACAGAATTAAATAGTATAATATCGCGTAACTACCGTATATAGTTTTAAATATAAAATTTAAATATTCTTCGCCGTATAATGTTCTACAATAAAAAAACCTTTTCTAGCCCCAGAAACACCAAACATGCTATTATACCACTAACGGACAACAAGTTATAAATTCTCAAAGCGTATTCGCTTCGTAGTAGGGATATTATATTAAATTCAATACATTAATTCTATCTACGTAATTGGATCGTATTTTGGAGCGGGTCGAGTGCCAAAGCTGTAGATAGTCCATCTGCGGTGCTATAACTATATAACGTCATATTTATATAAGGTTCTTTCTATGTTTAAGATTATATTGTTGTTCGTATTCACGTTTATATATGCTTAGTAGTGTCGTTGGGACGTAGTGACGACACGATGATGGTAGCGAGTTCAATTTATATACGCGAAATAATTATAGTTTTTTAGCTTCAAGCTGTATCCTGTACAAAGTTAAGAATGAGGCGAGAACTTATTAATAGTGTTAAAACACTCCGTTCTCCTCACCACTTTCTGCCGAATTCTAGCGACCTTGCGTGTTTAGTGGCGGTACTCAAGTCCACACGTTGGATCGTTATTAGAGCGAGGAGATCGAAAATGTTTTATGAAAGTAATTATTTTATACTTGCAAGTGGGAAACCGATTCAATCGCGCTTACAGTCTTGGCCCTATATACAGGCTCCTGCGGTATATAATTATATGTGAATTATTTTCATTTCTTCTCTCTGATAAGACAAAATACGGAGATAATTTTTGTAACGGAGAGTTTTGATAATGTGTAGTTCTGTCTATGGTGTTATCTCTCTTTACTAAAAAGAAAATATTTTATCAACAAGTTGGCTGTTAAAGAGCCTAGCCCATATACAAGGCAATTCTGCACAGGCTTCTAATGAATTGTTTTTAATACTTTTTTTCAGTTATTATGTCAATTCACACGGTGTTATATAAAATCGCCATCAAAAACTAACCTATATTTTTTACAATTTATATTATTCCAAAAATTCTGAATAAAATATGTAATAATTGATAATAAACTTATGGATAGCCATGTTTAGTTTAAATTTCATAAAGATATCCCCAATAGATATCAGGAAAATAAACTTAAACGTTAAGGGTTGCTACTCACATAACTCCTTTATTGTGAGGGTCAGAGACTTTTAAGATTTTGGACAAAAATCAATATAATCATATTTAAAAAAAAATCATTCGAAGCCAGTGCAGCTGTTTGTTTTAAATATTACCTTTTTTATCGGATCAGCTTCATGCTGTATCCCGTACATAGCAGGGTAGGCAGCCCTCTGCCTTACTTAGTGTTGAGACACTCCATTTCCCACTTTCGGCCGAATTTTGGAGGTATTGCGTGTTGAGTGGCGGATCTCAACGCCGCGCTTTGCGACACCAGAGCGAAGAAATGGAAATATAAATTTAAATTAATATTTCATTTCCTTGAGTGGGGATCGAACCCACAAGCGTCGTGTTACAGTCACACCCTTGTGCTCCTGGGCCACGATGGCCTCTTCAATAAATATTACATAAATAAATAAAAATAAAATAAATCAGCTTCACGCTGTATCCCGCACACAGCAGGGTAGGCAGAGGGAACTCCGTTCCCCATTTTCTGCCGAAGGCATTGCGTATTGAGTGGCAGAACTCAACGCCGCGCTTTGTCTCGTTCCCAGAGTTATTTCACTTCCTCAAGCGACAATCCAACTCACAACCTATCGCGTACAGTCACACGCTTGTGCCCCTGCGCAACGACTGGCCTCAATTGAACTGTAAAATATTACTTTTTAAATTATAGGTATCGTACTTGATACCTTTCTAAGCGATATGGTTTAAACAGGTGCCTTTTAAGGACTTAGCCCAGATCCGGACGAAAGCTCTAGATTACATGGATCAAGTAAAGGAGAGCTAAAACGTGATGGAGAAGCGAGACGATGGAATTGATCGCCTCTTCGTGAATATGTTATATGAGGATAACCTATTTTTTTGTTTTGGTGGAATAATGGTTTTTTTTTAAATAAGTTCTTATTATATATCTTGAATTCAAAGAAAATGTTTATTTTAGCTTCATGTTGTATCCCGCAGGCAGAGGAAATATGCTGCTAATACGGTGCACTCCGTTCCATGCTTTCCGGCGATTTTTTTTTGTGCCCCTGGGCTACGATGGTCTCAGAGAATTATTTAAATTTCAATCATTCGAAATATGTATATATATATAATAGATATTTTTACTAGTCCTGTGTTTACAGTCCTGTGAGACGAAATCTTTAGATGGATCGAAACAAGGGATTAAGGGTATTGGTATTATTTTTTTGATACCATTTGATTTTCACTACTTCTTTACGGGGTAAAGAAGAAAACGAAATTAAAATGAAATAATAAAATGCATCTTGAGGCCGTCGTAATGCAGGAGCAAAAGCGTGCGACTGTAAGAGCGACTGTTATGGTTTCAATTCCTACTCTGGGAAATAGAAAAATTCATCTGCTCGCTCTGGCTACGAGGCAAAGCGCAGCGTTGAACCCCGCCAATCAAGACGCAATCCCTAGACTAGACTACGGTGGATACCGGAGAACGATAGTGTCTTAAGAGGAACAACAGGATGTCTTAAACTAGGATCCCTCACCCCATCTTGCTAGATGTGGTATACAGCTTGAAGCTAAAAAAAATATTCATAAAATAAAATGTGCGTTGGGTTAACAATATCTAATGTGGAATTTCTTTAATTCTGACTGAAGTGACTGGAGTGTTTAACACTACGCCCTCTCTTTCAAGTCCGTAGAATAAAGATAAAGATATTTAAAAATAAAACAAAATATTGCTCGTAATCACCGTTTAGCTCCAAATACCACAAAAATAACTTTCTCTGGCTATACTCAGAGAGAAATACGGTAAGCACTATAAAGCTTTCTACTTTATTACTTTGGTAGTCACTTAGATACTATTCTATGCTTTTTACTTCCCATACTTAAAACGTATAAGTTTAAATACTGCAAAGTGCCAATAAAACAATGCGCATCGAGTTAACTCTGCAGAAACGTGTTTCAGTTTTACGGATAAGGACAAATTCATACAATGTATTTTGTTTAGTTTTATCGACTTATAGCCTTCTTAAGTGTGTTGTATTTTCTTAAATTTTCACCTTACCTAATATTAAGATATTTCGCCAGATTTTCGAGGCGTTGCGTGTTGAGTGGCGGAACTCAACGCCGTGCTTTGCCTCGACACCAGAGCGAAGAAATGGAAATATAAATTTAAATAAATATGTCATCTCCTCGAGTGGAGATCGAGTCCACAACCAGTCGATTTTACGGTCACATTTTGTGCTGCTGCACCACGACGCCTCAATATAGATAGTATTTGAATCTATACGCTTTTTAATAATACTTGCAAAAATATCGTCTTCACACTGTATCCTGCACACCAGTGTAGGCAGAGGGCCTAGTATTAAAACACTCCGTTTCCATTTTTCACCGAATTCTGGAGACATTGCGTGTTGAGTGGCGGAACTCAACGCCGCGTTTTCCTACGAGACCAGAACGAAGAAATGAAAATATTAAATATTTCATTTCCTCAAGTGGAAATCGAACCCACAACCTCTCGCGTTTACAGACACGCGCTTTTTAAAAAAACTTGCTATACTAAAATAATATATTGAATAATTAAATTTTATAATATATTCTTCATACAGAAATATAATACCTTTCCAACATTTCAACTATCACAACAGTTTAGGGCCGTCCAAGGGGCTTTAAAGTTGATAACTTCCGGACTATATATTCCGCCTATTTCAAATACTAGCGAATTCTAAATACGAAGAAGCAAACTATAACAAAGGGTTATATATTTATTGATAATTATTATATTCATTATTAATTTACTCAGTGAGTTAGTGGAGTGTATTAAAATTAGGACACCGTCGTGGCGCAAGAGCATAAGCGTGTGAATGTAAGCACGACAACTGTGGGTTCGATTCCCATTTGGAGGAATGAAATATTTGTATTGTCATTTCCTCGCTCTGATAACGAGGGAAAGCACGGTAAGAACCGCCACTTAACACACAATGTCTGGAGAATTCGGCGGAAAATGGTTACTAACTCTAGGTTCCCACTACAGAAAAAAACAAAACAGAAACTACAAAAAAAAAAAAAACAGAAAGAGAACGTGAGAGTATTTTTATGAGGTTCTCTATAATATTTTCTTAGTTATTTAAAAAAAAAATTGCTTAAAATAAAGCTTAAAACAAACTTACAGATAAACTTTACTTTTTATTTAGTACTTTTATGTTTAAGCGGTTCTTATATTGAGGAACGCACAGGAAATTCTTCGAAGCAATAAAGACAGACCCGGGGGCTAAAATTGTTGTGGTTATTTTCATTTTTATTGGAACTTTTTGTCTCACTTTCTATTCAAGCCTTTATTATTTATAATATTTTACGAAATCTATATATATATCGATTATATTTTAACATTAACTTCCCAAAAATGTATAACGTGAACATACATAATAATTAGGCTTTTTTAGTTTCAAGCTGTATTTCTATTTATTCCGACATCATGTTATTTCTTAAAAGTTCATTTCAATGTTCAAGATAAAGCTATTTCTTTGAAACATCTACTCGATAAAATATTTAAATATGTTTTTTTTTAATATTTCTTATTTATTTCCTTTTGAAAGAATAAATAACTTGAATACTACACTACAATACGGCGGAAAGTGGGGAACGGAGTCTTAACACTAGGTTCCCTCTGCCTCCCTGCTATTTACGGGATACAGTGAGAAACTAACACATAAATATAATAAAAAACAAACACAAAGCAATTAAACACAACATGCTTATTTCTCACTGTTTCATTCATAATGCATATTATATTGACATAGACGTCACGTTTCTACCTGCATAATTAAATTGACTTAATACCAAATATTCGCAGAACAGTTGTCAGTTTTAATACGGCTTTTAAAGGACTGTTAGAATAATATAATGGATTAATATAAATAAATATACATTGTGTTCTAAAGCCTAATCAAACATATTATATAAAAATATAAGCAAACATAAGCAAACTGTTGTTTAATTAAATAATTAGGCGACATGCGGATAAATGTATAATGTTTTTTCAAACATTTTTTTTGTAAAATAGGGGTCTAAATTGGCATGTGTAGACATCTTACCAATTCGACAGCACGAGGACCACTATAAGAACGTCATGCTGGCATTCCATGCAGTTCTGAAAGCTACCAAAGAAGTCAAGCTCAAAACGTGCAAGGAAATTATACTTGATTTCCAAGGTGGATATTCAATTTTGGGAGTAAAACTTAAAGAAGGCGCGAATATAATAACGATAGCGGCCAGACCGCGGGAAGCATGAAAGGCAATTGTATGGCAGCATACAATACGACATCGGGCTTTGTCAAGCTGAATGAAGACGAAACCAGGAGAACAGGATACCTCAAATTCAACACGCCTGCCAATGACCCCATGGTGGTTACAGCAAAATGTACCCAGATTATGCTGGAGGAAAGAATGCTGGAAATGGCTCTACGCCTAGATAACACTCTGGAATCTACAACGTTATTTACGTGGAAGGTGCCCATGATGATGTGGGTCAACGGTGTTCCCGGGTGTGGACAACGTGGATAGTGAAACAATTTGACTTTGCTAGGAATATAGTTGTAACAAATAAGAGAGAGGCTCTCGGAACGTATAGGGAATTCGGTTAAAAGTAAAATCCGCACTATGGCTTCAATGCTGGTAAACGGAGCACGACGAGAATCAGACAAGTGTAACCACTTGATAGTCGATGAAGCTTTAATGAACCACTTAGAAGCGATAGTGGTGGCAGGCAGAATCTCCGGAGCCGAGGAAATTGGAGATGTAAATCAGCTACCCTATCTAGACCGAGAGAATTTCTTCGAAATGTTTTACCGTAGACCGCCACAAGTCTTCATCAACCAAAACTTTGTGTGTACTCACAGAAACCCCATGGACGTCGTCTACGCCCTGCGAGAGATATATCCTGGTATATACTCGTCTAAGAGGGTAGTAGTCCATTTCTATGAACGAAATCAAGATGACACCAGTACCGAGAGATTTAAAATACACACTGTATCTCACATTTACCCAAAAAGGAGAAAGAATCTCTGATTGCCCAGATATGGGGAGAAGAAACAGGTTCAAAGGTGCTCAGGGTCTGACCAGCGCGACCGTTATAGTGGTTAACACCAAATCTATTAGGTTATAGCTGCATGATAGCGTTGCACACCGACAGCTGCACGTACTATAGCGAAGGCAAAGATGACGCAGTCAAAATGTTAATTCGGAACGCGACGGGGGCAACGACAAAACGCATTGTGGAATATAATTTAAAGATGGCTTTGAAGGATAGGAACGCAGCGTTCACCTCTTCCACCATAACGGTAATGCCCTTATCCTAGTGCAATATTCTTCACATCCAAATTAATTATAATAAAAGCTTAGCATGTACTTGTAGTTATGTAATTAAATATATATTGCAATGTGTAAAATTGTTAAATATAAAATTACACATATAAACACACGCTTAACACCTAAGGTGATCTAAGTAAAATTTTGTAAAATAATGTAAAGTTAAAAATAACATTTTCTTATAATATTTATTAATTGTTTGTTAACAATAATGTAATTATTAGGTATATATGATAAGGAAATTAGATATAATAATAAAGTAAAAAAGGTACGTACCAAGTGTATGTAGTGCTAAGTAATAATAATAATAATAATAAAATAAAAAATTGACATATGTACAAAAAAAATATTTTCAACAACTGTTATTATATTTTTCACTAAAATATTAGAACAAAATAAAACTCACGTACATTGTAATTTGCGAGATAAGCCGAACTAGAATCTCTGTCTATGACAAAATCCAACGTCGCGTTTTATATTCTTACTTCAGCGAGAGAATGAAAATAAATAACTTCCCCCGAGTGGGAATCCAATTTCAGACCATCGCTATTACAGTCACACGAGCCACTCCGCCACGACGGCCTCAATAATTGGAACATTTATTCAATAAATATTGAATTATACATAATTTCAATCTTTAAAAGTAAAATAACAACCATTTAAAGCGTGCTAAACCACACATAGCACCACTACGTATCATTATCGCAACACGCCAGGCCCTTTGTGTGTACAAAGTTTCAGCAAAACTGAACTTGATCCCTGCAGCCGGTAATCCTCCACTATGAAGCTTATGGAATGAACTTCTTTACGAAGAATTTCACTGGAATTTAACAACTCTACTGGTGTAGTTTGATTTTGAATTATTTACAGCAATTTTTTATGGATCATTTTGTTGGCATTTTTTTCATTTTTACGGTTTTTTTTTTATTTTTGCCAAATATAGTAAGATATGAAAAGAAAGACTTATGTTAATACTTCGTTCTCTACTTTCTGAATTCAAGATTTTGCGTGTTGAGCAGCGGAACTCAACGCCGCATATATTACAGCGAGGAAATGCAAACAATTTTACCCCGAGGGAATCCGTAGCGATCCTAGATACGATTGTTAGATGATAATATACTTTGTGTATCTACACTAGTAAAATATGGTCTTTAATTTACGGTTGGCCACATACTACAGACTGTTATAGAATAATTTAAAAAAAAGTAAAGCATTTAAACGATCCCTTACTATTATTGAAATTGAACATAGCATTTTGAAAGTTGATATTAGATCTATATATTATATATTATATAGCATCTATATATTATATAGCATCGATATTAAATAAACATATAATTTTTTTAGACTAAACAATAAATATATTTCATTAAATTTAGAATAGAATACAGAATATTTGGCATACTTGTGAACAGTAAAATAAAATTATCGATCCCAGTACCAATTGAAGAGCAATACGACGTATCTGTAAACAGAGTATATTGGTCGCAATAAATCTTCTAGAATCGCCTTTATTTGACGTCGATAAATTTATAGGGCGCTAAACGTTGGGTTTCTCAAGAATAAATTATAGGACTACGGCTTCGCTTAAGTATCGGGTCAGAACGAACTGATAATGTCTGACAGCTAATTAGTTGATAAAATTGTTTTTTGTATGTATATTTTTTTAAGAAATATTTTTGTGATAAGACTCCCTGTTTTGGTAATTGGTATATATTTTAAATTTTTAGTCGCAATTATTTCCTTTTTTTTTTGTTTAATTGATTACAATATTATAATTGAGGCTGTCGTGGTCCAAATGCGACTGTAAAAGTGACGGTTGTGGGTTTTATCCCCAGTCAGGGTAGTGATATATTTGATATTTTGATTTCCTCGCTCAGTTAACAAGACAAAGCGTGACGTTGAGTTTTCCGCTACTCAACACTCTTTATAGAAGAGACCACCGGAGCGCAGTAGAATAGTGTTTGGCTGTAAGCGTGATAGCTATGAATTCGATCTCTAATCGCAGGAAGGATTATTTTATTAGTTACAATTGCTTTGCTGTAAAAGAAGAACTGCCTCGATAACTAGGCGGAAAGTAGAGAACAGCGTCTCTAAACCCTGCATAATTAATATCGCCATGATAATGAGCTTCAACCTCACATCTCATTTAACAAATTTAATTTGAACCAAGTCCATACTCTAGTCATATCTGTCAAAAAAACCTTTTTCTAAATAACAGCAGACGCAAAATTATCAAAAAGTTCACAAACAATTTTTCATATTACAAATTATAAAGGCGCATTTACACGATTCACGATTTCCATCAAAAAATTTCGCGGACCAAAAAATTACTCTCCTTTCATTCAAATTTGCGATATCATTTAATTTTAACGCTCACTTGCTAGCCAAATACTCTTGACCTTTGACGGCCCCCAGAGTTGAGATTTGGCTAAAAGTTTTAAAAAGCATGGTGGGGCTTGAATTAGAAGTCGATGTTTATTTGGAAACATACGAGGCGAAATTATGTGATGTTTAAATATTCATTTATGTATTATTGCTACCGCTACCGTCCGACCGCGTCAGGATCTATATAGAATATTTTATGCAAACACAGTGCGTCCGCTGCCGTGACAGAGTTTTGTTGTCACTGCAGATATCAAAAGGAAATTGCGTCCGAATCTTAGCCGTCGTGTTCCGAATTATCAAGTTATTTGGCATTTTGAGGAAGAAATTTCATTGTTATATTTATTCGGATTTTATTTATCTCTAATACTACACTACGGAAAGAAATATATTATAAAATAAGAAATAAAATATGTACGTAGCAGTACTCAAACGCATATGTTTGGGTAGGGCAGTTTTTTTTCAATTATAGCTTAATTGGCTATATCAATTGAAAGGTATCGAAGATGCGAAGATTCGATTCCACTACGTCAAAATTTTTATACATTTATAAAATATTTTTCAATACTTTAATAATATTAAAACTTTAATAAATAATCCTTATCTCATAGGGATTCAAATCATTTTAAAAAATTTAAATAAATTTCAAATTTAAATTCTGGAAACAATATTGTAAAATGTTGTGTTATGGTAAAATGTGCAATGGTTTGCTTTGAATTTAAATATTTGAACTTAGCTTCAATAAGGAATAGTTCGAGACGCCTTCCACTTGGTCTTAAACATTTTGTAAATCAGCTGATTTTTCATCAATACAAAGTAAAATACAATTCTTCCAACGTTTTTGTTGGTAGTAATTATATGTGGAACTCATATTCTACATTAAAGTTTTTGCAATATTGATTTTAGATAAAATAATAATAATAATAGAGAAATAATAAGTTTAGTTTAAATAATACATTAAAAACGTTAGAAATATATTAGCTACTCGTATGTTGGTAATACAGTAAAATTAAGCCCTGGGGCTGGGCACGGCGGTTGTGGCTGAAAATGTATCGAAATATATATCTGAAGGACAGATGAAGAGAACATATGCTAATAGAGAGGGCAGTCGTAGACGCTGCTCTACAAGCTAGCCTGCGCAAGCGGCGGTGGCTGTAAACGTGACGGTTTTGCGTTCCATTCCCACTCGTCAAAATGAAATATTTGATATTTTCATTTCCTCGCTTTGGTAACGAAGGCAAAAGCACGATGTGGACACGCAATGCCTCCTGAATTCGGCGGAAAGTGGGGAACGGAAGTGGCTAAATGGAAACGCTGTCTTAATACTAGTGTTCCTCGTTCCCTCTGCCTAAAGAGAGATAAAATAAAACTACTTTAAAACGCGTCAAGAAACATATAACCAAAACCCATATAATCACGTAATAACAAACAAACCAATACACAAATCCAGCTCAAAGCGTATCTCATAAATAATTCAAACGCCACAACCGAACGATCTCCATAAAGATCTGCCCGACATCATGTAATTGGAGGGCGTCATAATCATTCCAATTGCAATAATTTGTCAGTTATACCATGTTTATTGTTGATTTTATTGTAGAAACGGCCGTTTTCATTGTGTCCGATGAAATGGGTTGTCGTAAACCCGTATTGGTTTCAGCTAATCCCGTGAGACATTTAAAATCGTTGAATATCAGATAACCGTAAATAGCTTATTTTATTTTGTTATTTTAGTCACTTGATGATCAAAAAGGCCAATCGTTGCTACTTTAAAATGAAGCCAGAGAGAGGATTTAACACGCAATGTTTCGAATTCGGGCAAAAAGCTGAAAGCTGAGTGTTGACACTAGATCCTCTCTGCCTGAATTACTGTAATGACTAAGGCTGATTTGTAAGTGAATTTGAATATATAAGCTTAATCAAGTAAAGTCGTGAAAACGTCTAGCCAAGTACTACTTTCTTTAAAGCCTAACGTTGAGAGATGATCCTTTTTCAATAAAAATTTTGCAGAAAAAAATTAAATATATAACCAAATATATTTCGTTATAACATTTTTAAATTTTATCAAAAAAATACATTTCATGATTATGTGGAAACGTCAGCACTCCTATTACGGGAACAGCATATAGGGTAAAATATTTTAAACCCATATCTAAAAAAAAATATCAATATACTCTAACAGTTTAGACGTAGGGTTTTTTTTTCATTTCACGATGTTTGTACATTTATTTCGTATGAAGCAGTTACGCATAGATACCAATAACGTAAACACATACTACTACAAAAATACTGCAAAAGGTAAAACAACTTTGAACTTTGCCGCCAATACCTACGACTCGATTTCGAAATGAGGCATATGCGCCGGTTTCCCTTTGATAGGTTTATGAATAAGAACGACACACGCAGGTTCTTGACAAATAGCATTTTATTTTGCAACGATAAATTTATTATTTATAATATGTTGTTTGAAAAAAAAACACATTTTTATTTTTGAGAAACAATATATATTTTTTAATTGTATAAGGCTTTTATAGAGTAGTTAAAACTGTGGTTTCATTTAAAGTGGTGCTAACAAAAACACTATACAAACATATATATTTCTAAGCTTACATAAAAGTTCACAATAGATACTCAGGTTTCAACGTAAAACGCAAATTTCAGCGGGTGGTTTCGCCGGGACTATAACGAAACTACTGATATGATAATCGCGCTCGTCAGTCCCTATTGTACTCTGGGGCTCGTTTTTAGAGTCACCTTTGGAAGAGCAAAAATTATCAAAGACCTGAATAGTTCATTAAGTTGCCTCTACGTCCCTATTTATAATAGCTTTATAAAAACTCTGGCATTAAAGAGAAATTGCTACGAAATTTTCCACGTCAGTTCCATTGAAATCGTTGAATTTAAATTTTAATTCCGGCGAAGCTTTGAAACTGGCATTTTAAGTTGACTTGCGCTTCAACCTTGACATTTTAGATTTAACTAATGATTCATTGTGTTGGCGAATATTGAGAGCACTTTTGATATATTTATAACATGTTAAAAATAGAAAGATAAAAATATTCTACAGTATGTAGTTTTTACTTAGTAGTATGTGCAATGCTGTCAACATAGTTTGTGGTATACATATGTATATACTAATGCGTAGCCAATGTGACGCAGTGGAAGATCATATTGACTATAAGCACGTTGGCTTAGATTTCGTTCCTACTCGAGATAAAGAATTATATATTTTTATTTTACTCGTCCATTCAAAATGGAGTCTCAAATTCGGCCGGAAACTGAAGAATGGAGCGTATTAACACTGATCTCTCCTAGCATACTACTATATGCGGATTTAAAATATGGCGTGTTGAGGAGCGTAAGTCAGGAAATAAAATATCAAGTATCGAAATCGATTCCAAATCGTCGCACTAACAGAAGCACGCTTGTGTCCCTGTGCCACAGCGGCCGCAAATAAAAAATACAAGACATATAAAGTTGAATAGAATTTAAACAAAAATGGAGGAAAAAAAATACTTGTTGCATTATAAATCAAGATTTATAGTGTTTTTATGCTTAACTTTAACTGTACTTATTTATTATATTTCGCATAACAAACTTCCATCATACTAACAGTATTAAAAGCTATAAGTAATATTATTTTATTCCCAGAGACTTGGCAACAAAATATAGTACATTTCTTTACCTATAGTACATACTAATGTATAGTATAAATATATAAATATATATATTTATACATAAATATTTAGCTAATCAATTATTTTATTCTGTAATATTCATAATTGAGTGTAGAAAACTACATTCTGTCTGATCCGTATGTAATGGGCTTACACTATTTACATTTGGGTTTTAATGAACTAATCAATTCAAATTTTAATTTAATTTCTATTCATATCAATATAAATTCTCTAAGGTGCATATCAATGAACCCAAACGTCAGCTAGATACGTAGGTCTATCCGGGAGTTGGTAAACTCCATTAAACATAGTTAAGTGCACTCTAAGTCCACTTCGTAGCTGTATGACAGGAGAACCGTTGCTATTGTAAATTTCACAATAAATTAAAGCAAATTAAATAGGTAATAAATAAGTAATGTTTGGTTATTATTATTCTTATTATACAAAACGCCAAATATAGATAAAACATACATTAAAAAAGTCTCGAATGAATCTATTGATTTGAGAAGCCTCACCAAAATTGAAAGAGGATGCTAATTTTGTTTTATGCTAAATACATATCATAACAAATTATTATTCTTACAATGAATATATATTTTATATTAACATTTGTTTTATTTATTCTTTATATTTTTCTTTAATCGAAAATTAAGTAGAACTGTCAAAGAAATTATATTATCATATTTAAAAATGTTAAACTATTATTATTAGAAATTCTCAATTTTATTTGATTTATAGTTAAAATTATTCTATTATATTAAAATATATAATATTTTTTTATACATAAGTTAATAATTTATTTAAAAGTCCTTATAATTGTCTTTCAGACAATGTACGTATAACCAAATTTTATAATTATTTATTATATAACATATTGTTTAATATAATAAGGCTGAAATATTATAAAAAACATATAATATTCTTCTATAAAGTTATCGTAGCCCTACTTCACCTTTGTCGTAGATGTCCAATTATCGAAACCTACAAACCTTTATAGTATTCTTTAGATATTTTCGGCTCTTATATTTGCTTGTTATCGAGATACTACTCAAGTTGTGTTATTTTATAGCATTATATGCGTTTATGATAGAAATATTTTGTTATGTATTAAGTTTTTCACATTTTTTTAAGATTCCGTAGAATGACTTTGTTGCCGGACTGAATGTTTCTTAAATTTATCTTGAGATTACGTGTAGAGATCAAGCTGAAATTAATATTAACAACTTAGGTCTACGATCATTTAGAACTTAGAAAAATCAAGATTTATGCTTGAATTCGCGTACCCAAAATCTATAGCGTACTTGTTAATTATGAAATTTGGCACGTAATAAGAACTAACAATACAATTAAAGGAAAAATCCGAAATAGAACATGTAAAGGTATTTATTTTTTGATACCGAAAACTTTTCCTAGAATACCATTTCATCCCGGGGCTGTCAGGCTTGGCTTGACTTCGGCTCTCAGTCTTCCGAGCGTTAAAACCATTCCTACTTGGTTTATGGGGGAACCACGGATTCTTACTCATACACTGATGTCACGGTATCGCGCATTAGGCCTACCAACGCTTCAAGTAAGCATCATTCTACCCTATGAGCGCCTTTTGACCACAATGGCCGCCTCTTTGGCCAGCTCTGACTCTAACCTGACATGACCTTAAAAACTGATAACTCCTTAAAACCAGAATCTATTAATTTTACACATCGCCGATGGAATAGCAGGTATTTTATACTAGAAATTTTATTCATTACCTTGGTAAAGTATGTAATGGACAATAGTATTCATATTATTTCATACATTGCCTGGTCGCCCTAGGTATTCAATACATTGCCAAGATATTGTATTGAATACTAAAACACAGCCGGTAACATCTATATAAAATATATACAATATACTTCAACAAACCTATCTGCGCTAATTAAGATAAAAGGCTTGAAAATCAAACACCATGTTTTAACTAAAAGCATTGTTTAATTTACATAAAGTATACATCAAAATGTACACTTCAATCTGCCACTAAAGTTGGCAATTATGTAAATAAGTATATTATTATGCTTTTTAACTTAAATTCATATTTTTTCACTGTTCCTCGAAAAATCAGATTCTCTGACCACCAAATTGAAACGTTGTCTTGTTAAAGACACTCTGTTATCACCTGAGTGTACAACATTAGACAATAATTCGTAAGTACCACTGAAATTAACACCTATATCTCTGAATCCAATACCACAACTGGTAAAAGGCTGCGCCGCAGATAAGAAGTAGACATTGGCTAAAGGAATATTGTAGTTAGGATATACTTCGTACGTCACACCATTGGGGAAGATAACGTGGCAACTGGTTAAAGTATCCCAGAAGTTTTTGGGTATGGAGAAAGAAGTGCTGAAGTGGGTATGCCTGATGTATAATACATTGCGGTCTTCAAGCCTGTATTCTGTTATACAGTAGCCTGCAATAAAATATAAGGTTTCAATAAGGATTATTTATGATTTGTATTAACAAATGCGAAAATTTTATCTTAATGATTAAAACATCTGAAAATAATTAATAATTTGTACTAGTAGGGGCTAGTTCAGACACGCAGTTCCATAATTGCCGCCCAATTTGAGACATTGCGTGTAGAGTCACGGAACTCAAGGCCGCACTTTGTCTTTCTTACCAGAGCAAGTAAATGAAAATAATTTAAAAAAATAATTAAATCAGCTTCACCCTGTATCCCACACACAGCAGGGTAGGCAAAGGGAACTTAGTGTTAAGACTCTCCGTTCCCTACTTTCCGCCAAGTTACTAAGGCATTGCGTGTTGAATGGCGGAACTCAACGCCACTCTTTTCCTCGACACCAGAGCGAAATGTAAATAAATATTTCATTTCCTCGAGTGGGGATCGAACCCATAACCAGTCGATTTTACAGTCACACTTTGTGCCCCTGCGCCACGACTGGCCTCTGGAAATGAATAAATTCATTCTTTAATCAAAAAATAATAGTAGCGTATACATTTAGAGCTTCACAACTTATTAATAAAATTTATTTTTAATATAAAACTATCAAATTTCTGTATAATTTAAGTTTTTTAATTTATGTTATTTAAATTGTTTCTATATAATATTATATGTATTTATAACTTACCTTGGCAAGCCAAGAACGCAAGTAACACAAATGACAGTTTTCCAATCATCTTACTAGTCCGTACTAGCGAAACGATTGTGAAAATAATTTTTAATTGACGTTTATCTTTAATCGCTATTTGATATATCGACAGTTGATAATTATTATCAGAGTTTAGATCAATTTAGCTAAAAATAAATATATGAATATATGTGTAGAGAGTGTGAGTTCAATTAAACATTTAGTTTCTTAACACTACATTCCCTCTGCCAATCTTGCTTTTTGTGGGACACAGCGATAGACAAAAAAAAATATTATTAGTTTGAAATATCATTGTATATTTCACCATATATCTATACACATAATAAAAATGTAATTCATCGCTGTGAGTACATGGAAGATTTAAAAGAAAAGCTATTATTGGGAGCGTTTATCAATAACTATGATTTGTAATTTTTTTTCTGATTGTCCGTATTTCTGTGGCGAAACGCCTAAGCCGTTTTAAATGCAGCTTTCACTATTGTATTTTGGCAAACTTCGATTAACATTTATTCGACTAAATTGCTATAAAATGCTGTAGTTCACCATTCTGAATTCTGTAAGTCCAGTTTTCAATATATGGATATTGTCTTTAACATGATAATCCTATTAGATCACGAAAGTAATTCAAATGAGTAGAGTTTTAAATTTTGTTTCTAAACTAGTACTACCTGTGGATGCTACCTGCCAAATTTCAATTCTAGCTCAACCGGAAGTACCCTATTAATTTTGATTCTCTGTATATTATTTATTGTTTTAACTAATAATGTACTCGATATCTCCTAGCGTTCCTGATATAACGGCTCTTGACAGACAGACAGACGGGCGGACAACAAAATGATCTTATAAGGATTTATTTATTTCTTAAAGAGTACGGAACCCTAAAAATGACTATCGAATCCAAAATGAAAAATAAAATATAACGGAGCATTGGTAATAAATAAACTAATTCCAGTTCTAAATTAACCTAATGTAAGAATATATTTTTTTATCTTAATATTATTAAAATGATCATCATATATTATATTTTTCATGAACGATGAACATAACGTGAACTAATGATTGATTATTTATAAGTATTACGTGCATACTTTTATTTTAAGTATATAAGAATACATAGTCTAAAAAAACTAAAGAGCACCCTTTTTACATCAAGTGCCACAAGTGCATTCTATAGCTTGGAGCTATAAATAATATAAGCCTTATTATTATAACTCCACTATATTATATATAGTCATCAGACTAACTCAATGATACTATATTATTGTATTGTCACCTTGGTGATGTTAGACGATACAAAAAATGTTTTTTTTAGGGTTTCGTAAACGGAACCTTATAGGACCTTGTTGTCCATCTGTCAAGACCACTTATCTCGAGATTACGTAGAGCTGAAATTTATATTAAATTTATCAAATCTGTAGTCCTTTAAAGTACAAAAAAAACTAAGCTTGTAACTCAACGCAATCAAAAGATACAAGTAGCCCTCGATCCCAAGGTCCCCGGACCCACGTCATTTACACTAAGTAACTTGAAAGTGGGGCCCTTTCAGAGGGAGGCCTGGGTTCTCAGTCTAAAGAATATATGTATCGATTTTGCTACATTTTGTATGAAATTCGCCGCGTAATAAAAATCTTACTACTAGTACTTTCTGGGAGCCTACAGTTATGAAAATTGGCATGAAATAAGAAGTTATAGTACAAATAAAGAAAAAAATCCGAAAAGTGAAAATTTAAAGCGTCGGGACCTCTTCAAATTATGTGTGGTTCCTGGTAAAGATTTTATTGATTAAAGAATTACTTATAGATCCCGACTGTTAATCCTAATAAACTATTCGACTTGTTTATTTTCTTTTTAGTTTTATGCAGTCGGGGTTTTTGTTTTTATAAATATTTTTTTATTTTTCACTTTTTTGTTAGGATTTATTATGGTAATGATAATTATGATATACCTTTTTGAAATCCTCGTATTGAGTTCTTGAATTTAATACGCATATTGTGGTATTCGAAATGAAATTTTTTTTTTTCACTATGTCCAATGACGTCCCACAGCCACCATAGTTGGTTTTTTTAACGTCACCTATCTAAGAACACTTGAGCCTCTAATACGAATCTAACGATACCTCAAATATGTAAATCCGTTCAGCGGTTCTTGAGATNAACTCGATATCTCCTAGCGTTCCTGATATAAAGGCTCTTGACAGACGGGCGGACAATAAAATGATCTTATAAGGATTTATTTATTTCTTAAAGGGTACGGTACCCTAAAAATGACTATCGAATCAAAAATGAAAAATAAAATATAACAGAGCATTGGTAATAAATAAACTAATTCCAGTTCTAAATTAACCTAATGTAAGAATATATATTTTTTATCTTAATATTATTAAATAAATAAATAAAAAAATAAATCAGCTTCACGCTGTATCCCGCACACTGCAGGGTAGGCAGAGGGAACCTAGTGTTACGACACTCCATTCCCCACTTTCTGCCGAATTCTGGAGGCATTGCGTGTTGAGTGGCAGAACTCAACGTCGCGCTTGTCCTCGACACCAGAGCGAAGAAATGGAAATATAAATTTAAATAAATATTTCATCTCCTCGAGTGGTGATCGAACCCACAACCAGTCGGTTTTACAGTCACACTTTGTGCCGCTACGCCACGACTGGCCTCAATATTATTAAAATGATCATCATATATTATATTTTTCATGAACGATGAACATAACGTGAAATAATGATTGATTATTTATAAGTATTACGTGCATACTTTTATTTTAAGTATATAAGAATACATAGTCTAAAAAATCTAAAGAGCACCCTTTTTACATCAAGTGCCACAAGTGCATTCTATAGCTTAGAGCTATAAATAATATAAGCCTTATTATTATAACTCCACTATATTATATATAGTCATCAGACCAACTCAATGATACTATATTATTGTATTGTCACCTTGGTGATGTTAGACGATACAGCTCTTAAAAGTGGGGAAAAAGATGTCATACTTCCTTAGTAGTCGGGAATTACCTAATAAAAGAGGTATTAAAATAAGCTCGATCGGTCGATAAGGACAAGGACATTTTAAATATATGTACAATTGTATGTGGCTCCATAAATATGGGAAACCTGTATAATTTCTAATGTATAACTATAAATATACATAACAAAATTCCCAAATGCATTACGATACTGCCTATAAATTTTTTCCTTGTTCTTCACATGTAGGAACTACTAACGATTTATAATAAATACCTTTGTATCAATACCAATCAGTATCTCTTATCGCGGATTTGTTTACGAATTATCGATACTTAAGGGTTATCTCTGCTACGTGACATATGCTAACAGTTGCTGAAATCAGTGCAGATAACAATACATTGTCATTTTGATTGTGTTATATTTCCGTAGGTTCTTTAATTATTGAAAGAACTAATAACAATATCTACAGAATCTTTTGGATTATTCGAAAGTCCTTTGAATTTGACTAAAATATAGTTTCATAATTAAAAATATGCATAAATTATATTTATAATGTATATTTTATTCTACAAAATAGGGGCCAGTCACAGCGCAGGGGCACAAGCGTGCCACTGTAAACGTGACAGATTGTGAGTTAAAATTCTACTCGAGGAAAATAATTATTTAACATTTTAATTTTTTTTTCCAGTAACGACGCAAAGCGCGGCGTTAAATTCCGTCACTCAACACGCAATGACTCCAAAATTCTGGGAAAAGTGTGGAAAGAATGTGTTTTAATGAGAACAAAGTGTCTTATACGATAACTAGGTTTTCGGGTTCCCCTACCCTACCATGTGCAGAATACAATATAAAGCTAAAAAAAATTTATTATATCACTATGAAAATATCAACAATCCAGTCCAAATCGACTATCCAAAACAAAAACATTATTTTCCGTTCAAACCAGTAATTCCTGAGTAACCAAAACAAACCCCACAGCTTTATACTATTATATATAACTACAATTTATATCAATGTTTCATTCCCCTTTACTTTACTATATTACTTCTTTATCGCTAATACGATCTTTTACTGTAGCAATAAGAACGCAGGTGGACAAAATGTTACTTCTCTTTTGGCAACTTAGACAAGTATGCAGCTGCTTCGTAAGTACCTACTATGTGAAATAGTAAAGGAACTAAACAAACAGGAAGTACTCTAACTGAAGTTTGGGAAGTCCGTACACATGCTGGATGACCGAAAGCCATTCGAAGTTTTTAGTTTCGTCGTGAAAATGTTGTTTTGGTTATTTATTGTATTTATTGGTTATTTTGTAGTGTAAGTAGTGTTTAAGTTGTTATTCTAGACTATAGAAAGAAAAATATTTTTGAAAATATATAAAAATTGTTTATTTAGTGGCTAGAGTGCTTGGATGGTATCTAACAGGTGCAAGTTCGGGTTCCGCAAAGATTACACTTATTTTTTTATGTAGAATTTACTTTTTGATTTTTTTTTGTGAAAATTAGTTATTCCAACTTCACGCTTTTACCCGCATACCACAACAGTCAGAAGAAACCTGAGGGATAGTATAAGAACACTCAACCCACTTAAAAATATATCAACAAATACGAATTCAACATATACACTACACTCTAAAGCATCGGTTCCCAACCAGTGGTCCGTGGACCAGTAGTGGTCCGCAGCAGCTAAAATATGATCCGCGAATGATTTAAAATTTTGGTGCTTGAGCAAAATCTGCCTACAGTTAAGTTGTTTCCTCCGTAAAACATAATATATTTTGACATTTAAATTAAATATACTTTGAAATTCATTGATTTTTAATATTTACTTAAAAATTCACACACCCCATCATACAAAATATCGCATTTTTTTTTAAACTTTTGACTTTGAATTTCTTTTTTAATTAAAAAAATTAAATCAGCTTCACACTGTATCCTGCACACAGCAGGGTAGGCAGAGGGAACCTATTAATTTATTTTCATTATGTGTGTGCAAAGTGGTCCCTAATACGATGATGACGACGATGATACGGTGGGGCTAATAAGAATTCTATAAAAGTAGTCCCAAGAAAAGATTGGTAACTCCTGCTCTAAAGGAATCAAAATCAACAAATCAATACATCGAACAAGACAACACAGCTACATTTGATTTCGAATCATTTAAACCAATAATATTTTAAAGAGTTCATCCAGTTAGCAGACGGGGCGCAACGGCCCAGCGACCGCGTAATTTCCAACCGTTCAACCGCTTTAACTCTGGTAATAATCAAATTAAAAGCCTATATGGATAGTTGCTTCAGGTTGCAAATTAAATAAAAGTTATTTTGTTTCGTTACGTTTGCCAAATTAAATGTTATATGGGAAATAAAATGTTAAAGGTGTTTTATCAGAGTTTATTCTTGATTTTCTTTTTATGTTGACCTGTTTCTTTTTTTTGTGACGTGGGCAGAGATAAATTTTGATTATATGCAACATTGCTGGTATCTTTATATATTTATTTTAGTTTTACGCTTTATCTCGCGTTTCTTGACGGATGCTGCGTTCTTCACTTTCAGGAGATTTCAGATATATATATATTTGAAATATTTTTAGTTTCATGCTGTATCTGCTGTAAGAGTAGAACAAAGGCAACATTGGAACCTAGTACACTCCGTTCCTATTAAGACACTTCCATTTCCCACTTTCCGACAAATTCTCGAGACATTGCGTGTTGAGCGGCAGAACTCAACGCCGCGCTTTGCCTCGTTACCAGAGCGAGAATATAAAAATAATAAACATTTGCGTTGTCGCGCTTACAAACGCACACTTGAGCCCCTGCGCCACGATGACCTCTATCGTTTATTATTTTTTCCCTTAATTGTATATAAAACTCCCAACCATTATTTTCATATTCAGATACTACCACCACGCCACCGTGCCACGATGGCCTCTACTGAAACTATGTTAATTAAATTATCTTATAATTAAATGAATTATGCTCACTGAATTTGCGATAATATATTTGAAATAATTACTATAATTTGTATTTGTAGAGGCTAGTCATGGCGCAGTGGCACGAAGTGTGACTATAAAACCGACTGGTTCTCAACACGGAATGCCTCCAGAATTCGGCAGAAAGTGGGTAACAGAGTGTCTTAACACTAGGTTCCTTCTACCTTCCCTGCTATGGGATACAGCGTGAAGCTGATTTAATTTGATTTGATTTGACTATAATTTATGACTGGATCATCCGGATGGTTGCAGGAGAACGTTGCGTCATTGTTTGTGCTCGGTCAAACTGTTCATTGCATTATCAGAGTATAATCTAATCAATATATGAATTTTCTATTATACACAAATGTCTAATTATAATTTTATTCCTTATTTTTTACTTTTATAAATTTCATACAGATAGAAAGAAACTAATGTTTCATATAGACTCTCTGTGACGTCTATTCTATTTTTAACATTTTTAAAGTGTTATTCCAACACTTAACAAAAGATTTTTAAAAAATGCATGCATATTTTAACTGACTCGAACCCGTGCCTCCTGGATGGTTTCCGAGATTTTTTTAGCACACAAATAGCAGGGTAGAGAAAGGGAACCTGGGAACCTAGTGAGACACTGCGTTCGGATTAACACACTTCCTTTTATCAATTTCTGTCAAATTCTGGAGACATTGCGTGTTGACTGACGAAACTCAACACCGCGTTACCAATTATTATATTTATTTGTTGTATAAATTATGACTTATACGGGCATATGATGAATTTGATTCCTTTTTGGATGAATTTATGATCGGTGGTTGTGAGTTCGATTGTCGAATATAGACAGATAATCATCCAAGTTACTATGACATATTATTATAATTTAACAAATTAGGTAGCTTGACGCTTTTACGCTGTTTTCCGTATCACAGTGTACGCATAAGAAAATTAGAGTTAAATAAAGAGAGAGTAAAAAATAGTCACTCATTTTTCTTTTTTAAGAATCCTAAATAAACTCCTCACTTCGTTCTGTTTCGACTAACAGCAAATATATTTAGTGCACGTAAATTTCAACACGTCTAAATCTCAACTTTATCGCTCTCTTGGCGCTCATAACTTAGAAGAACGAAAAAACCTGGTGTTTTATTTTATTATACTTACTACTTTAAATTAATTAATTTTAAAGAAAACTCATATAAATTTGAGAAATCTTACAAGATTAATTCTTGTATTATATATTTCTTCATTCTTTATGTTATTTGATAAAAAAAACCTTTTGTAAATGTGCTGAATGAGTATAGCTGAGTAAAATGAAGAATATATCATATACGAGAAATTAATATATTAAGTTCCATAATACAAAATATTGTCCTTCAAATAGATTTTTTCTCAATATAGAAATTGAGAAAAGAGGTCGAATAAATAACTTCCTAAAAAGTTATGAATGTATTAGTGTTCGTGTTATAAATTTTTTTATACCCCCGATGCAAAAGAAGTGTTATAAGTTTCACCTGTTTGTGTGTCTGTTTGTGGCACCATATCTCCTGAATGAATGAACCGATTTGAGTGCAGTTTTTTATCGAAAGCCTTGTTCATCTCGGTGGTCCTTAGCAATGTTTTAATTCTAACAATACAAAGCACTTTTCCAAAACGATGTAGTCAATGATCGAGGAATTTTAAAACTTTAAATTTTGTTTGCTGTGTTAAAGTTTTTTAAAACAATAAAATCTTTTTTAAAATGATCTCAAAGTAATATAATTAGGTAACTTTTGTAACTCTTGTGGTCACATAGGACGGCAAACGAGTCTGTTGTTTGATGGTACTTTTTCAATCTTTTAAAATTTAGATATAGTTATTTCGTTTGGATGTTTTACTATTTTTAGTCCTTATCTAAATATACTAAATAAGTTCAACAAGCTAAATTGTTTTATTTTAAATTGAAACATCAATATCAAAACGTAAATAAATATTTATTTTCCCGCATAACAGCAAATTGCACGATAATATATAATATACTGAAAAAACAGTTTAGTGCGAGTCGGACTCACCCATTATCCCGTACCAACTTCAAGATTGTAGGTCAACGGTACAACTAAAATACAACTTATAAAAGTTGATAAACTGAAGTTTTACAGGCTTATGTACTCATTTCGTATAAAATGAAGTACAAATATAATATAAGTTAATATTTTTTACGAACTACCTATAAATTTTCACTTTTCATATTATTTCCATATATTTATTGTAAGTTCTCACTTCTTGCCAACTTTCATACCTGTAGGTTATACCACAGGAAATATCCTATAGGTTCGATTACTCGGTGAAATATATTCAAAATGCAGCAAAATCGATGTATAACAAGATTCGAACGTATCTTTAGATTGCGTTGACTTAGAAGCCTGATTTCTCTATGCTCTCTATATAAGGGACCATAGACTTGAATATTCCATATTAGTTTCAGCATGAAACTTCCACGTGATCTCGAGATAAATGTCCTAGACAGACGGACAGACGGAAAACAAAAACATCCTATATGTAAAAGAAACCTTAACGTAAGACAATACTGCAAAGTGTTCGAAGCGTCCTGTTTCCAAAAATGTATACAAAATATACACGATTAATCCGGTTAAATAGTTTTATTTAAGATCCCACAAAGATTTTTCTTTACATTTTGAGGTACGAAACCCTAAAAACGGAACGAAAAATTATCACAAACCTTCACATATGATAAATAACTTTTTCCACCGTTTAATATTTTTAAAACAGCTCGATTTAGATAACGCGTGAGCTCAGCGGTTGCCGCGGCGGATGAATTGATTGAATATTATTATATATTACATTAAACTTACCCTTCAAGCCGTAAACCATCGCTATTCGAGCCGCGTACACACTCTCCGTTCGTTATAACGCGTCACGTAAAACAATTTCTAAGCTCCTTATCCGAAACTGCGTCTGGAATACAGTAACGAAATGTACAGAATGTAGAGTATTTGGTAAAGAGTGTATTGATAATTAGGTAATATGTTTAAATTAAGTTGTTTTGTTGGTTTTGTGATATTTTTTTTATTTATTATTCTGTGTACATTTTGATTAATGTCAATTGATTTTCGATATGAAATATAGTAGTAAGAATTTTTTTTTATTCTATTCTTCCAAATGACAAAATTGCGGCGCGAAAGATAGAAACAATATAAAATAATATAAAATAATAAAATGTTTACTGAATGTTGAAGTAATACCTGTAACCTGTGTAGCTGATAAAATTCCGGAGGAGGAGCGGAAAAATGATTTTCAACACAATTAACCATTACTATATAAAGAAGAGCAAAGCCTTTTATGATTTATTTTATTTATAATATTATATTATAATATTAAATAATTTTTAATCTAAGGTTTAAGTACTCTGTACAAAGATGTACCGAGCCGCTCTTTTCATTGACTCCAGTACTGAATGAAAGGGAAAGGACTAAGAATGGCATCTAACTGACAGATTGACAAGAAACATCATTTTTCAGTGTTTATTATAAAGTGGCTTGAATTCTGTGATAGAATAATTACGCAAATAATATAATTTAAATTAATTCAATTAAAATATAGATCTCCAGGTTCCATCTCCAGGCTAGTAGGGTAGGTAGAGGGAATCTGGGAACCTAGAACCTGTTTTAATTAACTCAAATTAAATTGAAGTTTTTTAATTAATTCAAATAAACACTCCAATTTAAACACGTAATAAACATTAGCTATTGAATTCTCGAGCCAGGCCTCGAGCCATGCCAACATAAAAAATATAAATTAGTAGTATAGATCAAGATTGTCATATGCTTGTTGCAACTTATTTTTATTGTTAGTAAGTGGAAAAAAACGTATGGCTTAATTTTCGCATTTACTAACAGTCACACGCTTGTGACCCTGCGCCACGATTCACCTCAAAATGTATACATATTAGCTAAATTTAGGAGCTACTACAATAAAGATATGAAATAGGTTCCTATAATATGAATATTATAACAACGTATCACAAGCAAAAGCTTAAAATAACAATTTACGTATAACTTATTTACATTTTAATTAAAAACAGCACACAGCATTATTTATAATATTTTTTCAGTTTTTCAGCTAGTCTAGAAGTTTTTATTGCTTCTATAAATCATAGTAAAAACGCTCCGGGCGTACTTGGACTCGCCACTCGTAGCCGATTTGTCCAATTAATGCTTATTTATGCTTTATTACGGCACAAACTCGATATGCTGTAATTGTTTCGTGTTTTTTTTTTCTACAAATTGCCTAACTTTGAACCATTTTCTACAGACTGTCGTGTATTTACGACTTTTGTTAACGTTTTTTTGTTATTTCCTCCTGATAAAAATACAATTGTCGTCCTTGTAGTGGTTCAACTTAACTGTAGAGTTTTAAGTTTGTTATAAATAGTATTAGGTTTCTGCTCGCGACGTTACTGGTTTTTCCAAGAGATATAAAATCTCTTAAAATCTTCATATATATATTTCAAAATTTCATTTATTAATGTCGTCTATAATGTCTATATTTTTAACATGTCTTTATTAGATGGAGCTGTAATAAAATCTATGTATGTGGATATAGATGTTCCCTCAGAACTTTTAAACTAGTCATCGTATTTAAACAAATGAGGTATCGTTAGAGACCTCTTGTTCGTAAGCTGGTTAAAGGATACATTACATTACGTTAAATTGTCTACAGAGCCCTCTAGGGGACTTATAGTAAAGAACTAACATTTTTTTTCTTTACGGTGCCGTATGGGGTATCAAATGAAAGAGTTTTTTTAGCACATTTCAAATATGTAAACATTATTAACTGTTGCTCACGCCTTTGCTTGCAATCACCTCATAACTGCAATAATTTATAAAATCACGTTTAAACTAGTTAAATACAATGTGAAACAATAAAACCTTAACTGCTATATTAGGTCCGCTCTGCATTATAAGTGTGCCTAACACGAATTCACATACCTCCAAAATAAGTTAAATAAAAGGAAAGTATAAAAATTTAAACCCGACTGACACACGCTCTAAAAAGTACAAAACAAGGAAAGTCTCCGCAGAAAATATTATGTACAAACTATAAAAAAATTACTGCACACAGCAGGGTAGGCAGAGGGAGCCTAGTGTTAAGACACGATCCCCACTTTCTGCCGAATTCTGGAGGCATTGCGTGTTGAGTGGCAGAACTCAACGCCGCGCTTAACCTCGACACCAGAGCGAAGAAATGGAAATATAAATTTAAGTAAATATTTCATCTCCTCGAGTGGGGATCGAACCCACAACCAGTCGGTTTTACAGTCACATTTTGTGCCCCTGCGCCACGACTGGCCTCACTTACAAACACGTACAATATTTCAACGTATTTTATATGTCATACTGATAGAGATATGTTTAAAGGATAGCCGTAGTCGTATGCAACTATTGTATCCAAACAAATTCATTATAACATTAAAACAAAAATAATTTCGTCTTTGCCTTGTCTGTCAGTGTCTTAGTAGCATGAGGAACAGATAGATCTCTTGCCACGCACGTAAAAATAAAATATCTTTTCATTAAATTAATATAGACCCAATATCCATTATTCATATATATTTGTAAAAATATTTTCATTATTCAATATGTTCTCTCGAAAGCATATCCCTTTATTTGTTTCAAACCGCACTACGTTGTAACAGCTGGTCCAGTTTTAATGTGTTTTATGTAATATCCAAATGGAGTTAAAATATAGCAAAATTGAATCAAATTTATCAAATTTGTTGTAAAAATTTTACTTACTTATGTTTCGTTACGTATGGAGTTTACGATGAAAACAATGGAACGAATACTTTAGTTTAATGAATTCTTTAAGGAAAGTGGTTAATATCTAAACTGAGTTATTTAATGGTTGGAAACATGTTGCATTTAGCAGTAACTGAAAAAAATATATTCATAGTTTGGTTAACACCTGGTCCCCCTCTTATTAACTTAATAAAACTTGACACTACTTGGCACTGTTAATTCATATGTTTGCGTAATGAAATATCGTATTTGAAGACATCAGTGGATGATGGTGATATGTCGCATTTTTGGGTTTTCGCTTTGAATGAACGACGGTGTTATGTGCATAAAACAATTTTAGACTACAAAACAACCAGGTTCATGGCTATTTTAGAACGTCACTAGATACTTGATGAAGGCGTCATGTACACAATTCTTTATATCAGATTTCGAATTTTCAAAACTTTGAACTCGATTTTCTCCAAATTAGAATTTTGCGTAATGTTACTTTCATCCACTTATGTCTTCAATTGCAATTAGTTTTAGATGTTTCTCGTACAGAAAGGAACCTATTGTTAATATACTGCATTTCTCCCAGTTTTTGCAAAGTATTCCGTGTTCAATGACAAAACTGAACGCCGCGTTTTATCAATATAATGAAAACAACTTATTTACTTGTATAAACCTCGTATAATTTCACCACTTAACACGTAATGCTTTCAGAATTCAGTGCATATAAACGAAAGTGTTTTAATAGGAACAGAGTGCACAGCCAACAACAGTTCTTATCGGCGGCTTAGTTGGTCAGAACGCTTGGATTGTTTCCAAAGAGGCGCGGCCCGGGTTCAAATCCCGATACGTTCAAATTTTCATATGTTTTCTTAATAATTTAAAATTTAAAATAATTTTAAGTAATAAAATAATTACACTACATCACAAAGTATATATACGTATATATAACATTGAAGTTCGCGACTAAAGCAACAATTAGGACCACCCGCACATTCTAATTTATCTTATGAAGATTAACGAGGCTTAGGCGGTAAGCATCGAAACAACAAGGCTCTAAGTGTATAACTTCAAACGTTGAAACGTGATATACACGTGATGAAACTTTGCGTGTTCCAGCTTTAAAATGTTATTAAAAATGTAATTAGTACATTTTTTTTTATTTTGCAATTAGTCCAATCGTAGAGCAATGTAGGGAATAAAATGCTATATGCAATATATTCTTAGCTTATATTTATTCCCATTTTTCACTTTCTATCTCAGTTTTGGAGACATTAAGTGTTGAAAGACAGAATATGACGTGGCGCCTTGTGCACGAAAGCAATGTTATAAAAATAATCCCTCCGAGAGGAAATTAATACCAAGAATAATCATAAACACAGCAGAACTCAACGCGACGCGAAACCAGGGCGTGAAGTCATTTAATTCCCCTGAGTTGCAATGAAACCCACAAACGCGCTTATTCTCTTTATTTATTAGCAGCTTTTTAAAATGTAATATGTTCGCGTATTTTTCACAAACGATCCATATATCAAGAGCGCAGTGCAAATCCCACGCGTTACGATGGCTAGCTTGACAATTTGATAGATTACAACCTATTGGGTGACACTAATCAAGTAAAGTGATGTTTTTACATAGTTTCAAGTATAACATATAATAGTAATATATTTTGTAGATATCTAAATATTTTTTTACCTACATTTCTAAAAATATAAACACAATATACTTATCAAGAAATATGGGTAGATGTTCTATTATGTTATAATTTTCATATAAATTTTAAATATTATCTGTATTTTGTAGGATACCGGAAGTGTCGGAAGGTCGGAAGTGACACATTGATTTATCTTCTATAATTTTGGATACAAAAAAAATATAATAAAAGTAATATATAGTTGTTATTCTACGATGACTATGTATATATTTTAAGCTAGTGACGAAATGTAGAATGGAATTTGAACGTTTTAACGTCCAGTAGTAGTTGCGTCTGTACGTTGTCAGTAACGAAACTATTTTATATTTTATATAGATATTTTATATTTCTTCATAGTAAATATTCAAATTGAAGGCTACATATGTATGTACGTATGTATGTGTAGTCAATAACGAATGAAACTCTACGATATGAAACCATGTAAGATATATTTTACGGTATAATAATTCGAGCTACATTTCCAGTTTGCATTAAATTTTAATATTTTAAATTCAAAATTATTATGTGCATACATCTGTTATTATCCTTTATCTTTGAATAAAGTAAGTACACTGTCAGGTTCTAAGGTTTTTATGTTTTTGATCGTATAAGTCATTATCATCATGTAAGTATTTTTGTAAGGTTACCTACGACAGACATATAAGAGAGAAGAAGAGAGCTAGGACTATTAAGACACTCTGTTCTATATTTTATTACTATTCTAGACACGTATTGTTTTGAGCGGTAGCATAACCAAAAATTGATACATTTATGTATATAAGTGTCGGTTAAAACTAAAATTCCCGCGTAGCAGATTAGGCTGTGAGAACCTAGTCTCATATTGTTGAGAACTATTTCTATATGCGTGATTGGACAAGAGCTTGACTAGTAAGAATGGTCTCGATGAATATTTTTAAATTAACAGACTGAAATAAAACCGAAAACGAACCGTGACTGTTACTATAGTATCAATCTGTTCCTTACTGTAAAGACACTTCGTGCTTTACTTTAATTTTAAAGACGTTGGAGATTTTTTATGGAAAAGACAAGGCAAACGTTCGGGTCACCTGATGGTAAGTGATCACCGCCGCCCACGACGCCCCGTGCAACACCAGGGGAACTACAGGTGCGTTGCCATCCTTTAACTATTGATTTATTTTGAATTTCCTACGAAACTGCACAGTAGTGGTGGTAGTAGTGCCACGTATCTTGGAGGTGTGGATAGCATTTCAGCTTGTGAGGTACTGTGGGGCTGGAATCTTCGGCAGCAGGTAACAGGTCAAACAGTTCTTTACAACACTTCCTATGATAAATACGGTCTCTATCGCATTTATCACGCACAGCGCAGAGACTTCTCTACGCAAAGTTAAAGAGTGAAGCCTTTAACAGATCATTGGGTCATGATTCGAACGGCTCTACATTGTATGAGATCAAATAAATGAAGCTGATACTGGGGTGCACGAGCCCTCAGATACTATCTTCATAGTATTCCATATGAGGCAGAACTTAGGTCCTATACAGAGCCAATCGGTGTTTTGGCGTTAAATACTGTGTCGCCCTGATAACCTCCAGTTTCTCCGAGGCCAACTTGGGCTTGCTTTTCAGATGATCGCGATACTGGCAGTTACTCATAATATTAAGGTCAAATATGCTGATACTGGGCGCGGCTATAAGGGGAGAGTTTTGAAAGACTTTCGATATGATAAATGGGATCTTTTTATTGGTTAACGCGCAAACTTGTGTTTTCAAGGGGTTGAATTACACCCTTCACCCCCATGAGGAGACATTTCCGACAATCCTCTATCATGTTATTGATATGCATGTTATTGACGCCAGCGTTCATGAGCGTATTCCGAGCAAAAACTGTCAACAGCGACCTTGATGCTGTGCCCAGTGAGAAAGCTGGCGATCCATTTGCATAATTTTTTGGGAAGCCAATAGGATGGAAGTTTTGCAAGGAGTGCTCCATGCCACACTCTAAACTAACTGTCAAGCCCTCTCCCTTGCTTTCGATAGCCGCAGCACAGCAATTGGTTAGAAGATCAGAAGATCACCGGTAAAGTGACCATAGCCGAAGCCATATTAACGATCATTGATCAAGAACCAAGAACTAAACCCAAGAGCTAGCTATTTATAATTCTCTCAATCACTTTCGATAGCAGGGAGGTGATAACAATAGGCCTATAAATAATTATAGGCCTATTGTTATCACCTCCCTGGTAATAGATGGATTGGAACCATCGCCTTCCTTCGGGATCGGGTGGATAAGAGCGCTCTTCCACAAGTCTGGGACTTATACGTTGACCGAATAGATATTAAGACAGATAAGGGTACCGAATCAAACACGTTAACACCCCCCGTGTTAACGTGTTTGATGCTCAGGAGCACATGAACGTAGCACTACAGGAGAGATCTCCATCCATCTGGCCCAATCGACTTTTGGATGTCCAAAGAAGACAGAGCTTACCTAACAGGAATTTGGTTGAACTTAACTTCAGGCATTGAGCTCTGGTACCGCGGACTAATCCTCTGGTCTGGTTCCTCGGTCATTCATACCCAAATTCGAGGCAAAAAGAGCGCCTAGGAGATCAGCTTTCTGTTGATGTCATTTTCTGTGCGTAATGATGAAAGCAAAGGCTGGCTAAAGTTGCCAAGTGCAGCCTTTGAAACCACAACTCATGAGTTTCGAACGGGTAGCTCACAAGCTTCTCGCCGATTTTTTCGATATGCTCCGACCTTGCTCTGGCAATTTGCTTCATAAAGTACCCATAGGCTCAGTTATACTTCCTCTTTGAGGCTTTCACCGTCGGATCCTTAGTAACCAGTACCTCGGCCCAGATTAGATATGGCAGCAAGTTAACGCTAGATTGAACTGACTGTTCTGAACGCAAGAAGTTTTTTAGTTTTTATGTGAAAGTGGAATAAAAATTTATCCACATATACTTTCGTTAAAATCCTATCCTACTTATAAGTAGGATAGAATTGCCTTTACCGAAATATCGAAAGCAAAGTGATTAGTGAACAGATAATACATATACTTATATACTTTTTACTCTGTGTTTACCTATAAAGAATTTTTTTTTTATTATATCCATTATGCAAACAAAATGTTTAGTATGTACAGTTACGCTTCCGTAATGAACTTAAACGTAGTATATACATATAGTTATTAAATTTTAATTGCGTCGACCTTTAAACGGTCGCTATAATGACGTAGCAGTTAGAAAAACACGGTTTAGTCGCGAAATATGTAATATTGAAGTTCTTATATTAAGTTAACTTATATTTAAGTTTACCATATATTTACGGTTCTTAAAAGCGAAGAAATTAAAATAATTCTATACCTCCCGAGATCTCGAATGGGTAAAAAACCTATAAGCATCCCGTTACAGCCAGATACCGTCCCACTGCGCCAGGATGGCTTTAGAATAAATATTAACAAGTAAAAACACTTAACAATCTTTAGCCAGGTTGTTTTATAGAAATTCTCACAATATTTTTGTATGCGAGTAATAAAATTGTGATGTTAGCTTAGGATCAAGTGAAAATAAGATGAGATTCAGAAATGCAATACCGATTCAAATTTTATTCATCGAGCCACCAGAGGGGAATTCGTAACGTGTTTTTCTTTTGTATGGCTTTTAGAATATTTTAAGATATAATCATAAAATAACACAGCTACTGACTTTACTGAATAATAAGAATAAGAAAACATATCCCAGGCTTTGATGTTGCTGTGCAGTATAAAAGCGATAGTCGTGAGTTCGTTTCCAATTTAGGAATATTTTTAAATATTTTTATTCCGCCGTTGATAAGATATAGAGCGGCGTTAAGCTCTGCAATTGAAAACCTAATATCTCGAATTCGTGCAAAATAGACACGAGTTTATATTTATCTCTTCTGAAACATTAAATGAGGCGTAAAACGGAAAAGGAAACCTTTTATTTTATAAAAAAATAACAATTTCGTCTTGGTACAACTGAACTAGACGCCGATGTTTTCCAAAACGAATAGTTTTGAGCTCAAATCAGCCCGAAGAAAATTATCTCTTCATACATGCTCTCCGGTGGGTCCTCATGCGTTTTAAGTGAACTTCCTCCAGTATCTTTGATACTATGTTTTCGAAGGCCAACTCATTCATCTCATTTGTTCGATGCGCCCAAACCAGCTGAACACGTTCTATAAAGAATAATATTAAAATAAGATTGAAAAACATCTTTTCGTCATTTAATAAATTTTATTAATTATTTTCGAGGTCAGCTACACTACTACGGCATAGAAGGACGTGCATTCAATCTTCTGACCTCTTATTTAGCTGACAGAGTTCAGAGGATTGATGTGAATGGCAGGAAATCTCCTGGTTCGATAATCAGCATGGGGGTCCCACAAGGGTCTATTCTTGTGGTCCTTTTCTATATTTAATATATATAAATGATTTACCGTATCTAGTTGAAAAGAATCATGACATAGTATTGTTTGCTGATGACGCTTCATTGATTTTCAAAATAAAAAGACGGCAAATCGTACACGACGATGTAAACAAAGCTCTCTCGAAAGTAGTACATCGGTTCAGTGTTAATAACCTTCTATTGATATATTAATATATTGACAGTTGCATCTCAATATATTTTTAAAAATGCTATGTATGTTAAGAAAAACATTAATAATTTTACCAAAATTGGTGATGTTCATAATATTAACACTAGGAATAGGCTTAATTTTGGTGCACCTGTAACTCCTGTAATCCGTAATTCTTTTATAGGACAATGTGTACGCTTTTAAAATAGGATCCCAGAAAACGTCAGAGAAATTTCTATACACTATTTAAAATAATTGTGAAAAGACGTTTGTGTGTTAAAGGTTATTACCAAATTAATGATTTTGTAAATGATAACACGCCTTGGGAATGAAATGCTTGCTCCAGTCTGTTTCAAAGGTATCATTGTCACAGATAATTAAATATGTATTTGTTTAAAATCGATTTAAAAAAATAAGTCCCGCTGAGTTTCTTGCTCCGGTTCTTCTCAGGTCGTAGGCATTAACTTAAGTGAACTGGTGATAAATTATTTGACGTTCAAAAAATAAAGCATGTAACTTCTTATTTTGAATAAAAATATTTGAAATTGAATTTGGTCGTCGTAGAGCAAAGGGCACAAGGGTGTGACTGTAATGCGACAGTTGTGGGTTTGAGCTCCACACGGGGAATGAATTATTATTTATTCATATTTTCATATCATATATTTCATTGACATTTTCACTTTCGTTCAACGCGCAATGCCACGAAAGATTTGGCGAAAATTGAGAAATACAAAAAGAAAGCGAAAAAGCAATTTTAATTTTTTTTTTAAGAAAATATTTTAAAGTTTTTTACAGATCCATTACCTAATGTGTCAGATCTCAGCTTACTTAACAGCACATTCATTCCGTCTTCACCAGTAATAAAGTAGCTTTCTCCAACCGCAAAGTCAATTAGTCAGATTTAGTGCTTGCTTATATAGCTTCCTAATGTCTGTACCTAATTTCGAGCAGTGATCGAGGAGCAATCAACGTTGCGGTGAAACTCAAGTGGGAATGGAATAGATAATTGGAGTCAATTATTAAGTTTTAAGATGTATGGCCGTGCCGATATGTTAGCTTAATTTTGAGGAGAATTGTATTTAGACTTTTTTTTTCTTCTAATCTTCCAAATAAAAATAAATTGTTCTAACTGATTTTTTTTTTTTCAATTTTTAATTGTGCAAACTGGACGCCTTTTTTTGTCTTATCTGATAATGTATATGAAAATATTTTAAGTAAACATATTTTGTTTTACAAACAGTTCACGAATCATAACCGTCGTATGTATAATCAAGCACCTTCCATTTAAACGCATGCTAAAACTGAACTAGTCCCAATAGGGGAGAAACGTAGAGTCTCTGATCTTGCAATTATGTAACATGAGTGCTCATGTATTCAATATATAGAGACAGGAGATATGCGAAATACGAGGAATAATTAAAGCCAGTCGTGGCGCAGTGGCACAAGTGACTGTTAATGCGACTGGTCGTGGGTTCGATGTCCACTCGAAGAAATGAAATACTTAGAATGAAATACTCGAAGAAATGAAATATTTTAATTTCATCGCTCCGGTGTCGAGGCAAAACGCGGCCTTGACTTTCACCCGCCACTCAACACGCAATGCTTCCAAAATTTGGCGGAAAATTGAGAACGGAGAGTCTTAACACTACATTCCCTCTGCCTTTCCTACGACATATACAAATCGTATTCAACCTAAATATATATAAGAAGGTTATATTCACATTGTAATATTTTGTTTATTCTTCTAAGTATATATACAAAAAAAAACATTCAAACAATACATTCAAAATTTTATTTACAATGCTGCTGGTACAGAAAAAATTATTTGTAAAAAGTTGTTTAATTTTTTTGATCTGCACTATTTATTAATGATTTCAATTTAATAAATTTAAAGGATGCAAAGTAAAGAGCTGAGTATTTAACAGCTCTATGTTGATACATCGTATGTATATTTGAACGTCACAGTACCGCAGTATTCGGTTAAATAAACCGGAATGCACATACGCGTTTGCTGAAAGTAATGTGCAGTTTAAACTATTTCTACATAATATAAAGGAGATTAACATGGCTTTAAATATAATATGTTGATTTGTGTTGAGTTTTTCTTTATAAAATAAATTTAAGGATTATTGCAGTTTGCATAGATTATCATGATAGAGATATCATGGAGAGAACTTAACTTAAGTTTAAGTATTTACTTAAACTTAACTTATTTTTTATATGAAAAAATCGGAATACGTATATACATGGAGAGTGTAGTTATAAAAAAATGGTTATCTTCTCTTTTCAACAAAACTCCATTCCATGCAAGTTGTAGCTATTGAAGGATTGATACTTCTTATACTTTTATGTACTTTGACGATTCGAATGTGCTTGTAATGGCCTAATTGAATAACATATATATTGATTATGTTAGAAGTTACGAAACCGTCAAACGGCTGGGTTGCAGTAAACTACACTGTTTTATTAACCTGAAATGATGAGAAAAGAAAAAAAATAAGTAAAAATTAGTTGTGTTATTTAGTTTTGTATCGATTGAAGAGAAATTAATTATGTCAGCTAGCAGAACTGGATGTCTATTTTTATTTATCGGTGCCAGGAAAATATCGTAAATATTCACATTTTCTTTTTTTTTAGTTTCACCGTGTATCCACACACAGCACAATAGGCAAAGAGGGTAACCTAGTGTTGAGATACTCCGCTCCCCTTTTTCGCCGAATTCTAAAGACATTGCCTCCGGAGCGAAAAAAATAAAATATTAAGAAGAATCAAACCCATAACATTGGACTAATTCGGACATAGACCAACTGCACTACGATCTTCTTCTTCTTCCTGGTCCCGGCTTTTGCCAGGGTCCGCCTTCCTACTCAACCTACTCCACTTTGCACTACGATATCATATAAAATATTATTCTATAATTTTACTCCAAAACTAGCTATGAACCTGAAATTTAATTAATTATAATAACAACTTCAATTTAGTTCCACATATAATTATTAATTAACCAAAATTTTGTCTTATATAATATTTCGAGCTCCAAAGGTCTTTGTTGTTACAGTGTCTACAAGATGCTACAGCATTTGCTGACATCACTATAACTATTATATGCTAATATATATCTAGTGAGGCCGTCATGGCGCAGTGGCACAAGGGTGCGACTGTAAACGCGACTTGTTGAGGGTTTGATTCCCATACGAGGAAATAAAATATTATATATTTTTTTTTGCTCTAGTAACAAGGCATTAACTTCCGCCACTCAACACGCAATGTCTTAAATATTGGACTTAAAACTAGGTTCCCTCAATTAAACCACCTCTATGGGAAAAATCGTGAAACAGTTTTTTTTTATCACGCATTTTGGGTAAAAATAAAGGTATACATAACATTTATACATTGTTTGGCGATAAATTTGGCTCTGCTCTCACTCCGTTCTAAATTTTCAACTCTATTTATGGAAAAGACAAGGCAAACGAGCGTACTGGTCACCTGATGGTAAATGATCACTACGAACCCGTGCAACACCAGGCCTTTAAGGTGGAGATTGGCGCGCTTTCTAAAGGTAAGCATGTCGTATCGACCTGGAAACACCGCTGCAGTTCGGCCATTCCAAAGTTGCGTGGCGCGTGAAAGGAAGTTCCTACAAACCGCACAGTAGTTTACCTTTTTTACAAGTATTAAAAATGATATGAAAAACATGCTTTTCCTGTTTTATCATAGTCGTTTAAAATATTAAAGTTCCTACAGACAAAACCAGAGGTACACACTAGCGTGTAACAAAACAACTTAGCAAGATATCCCGACCGTTTTCTAACTCATTACTAGAAACTAGTTAGTTTGTCCTACTTTACCGTCTCCACTAAACTTCTACAACGATATATATATTTATACATATTATACTACTTACTCATATGTTATTGTTTCGGTGGTATTTAGTTCAAATCACGTAACTTTAATTTAATTTATATATTTTTTTGTTATATTAATATTTTAATGTAATTTATTTATTAGAAACAAATATATTATTCATTAGGAGGTCAGTTGTGATGCAGGGGCACGAAGTGTGAATGTGACTGGTTGTAGGTTCGATTCAAATAAGGGAAAATGAAATATTTTAATACATTCATTAACTAGGTCTGCTAGTTTGCCTCGGCAAAGCGCGGTGTTACCACTCAACAAGGAATGCCACAAGACTTCGGCGGTACTGGGAACGGAAGTGTCTTAATAGATCTTTTTCTACCCTGCTATGTGCGAGATGGAACAAAATGATGCTAAAATAGTGAGGCTATTATGGTGCGGTGGTATAGCGTCTGATTGTAAGCGCGACGATTATGGATGCGATTCTCACTAGGAGGAAATATTGTATATTATTTATTTCTATTTCTTTGTTCTGGTATACGAACCTCGCAGTTACCTTTCTGAAACTTAATATAATAGTTAGGCTTATTATTATATTAATATACATAACTTTATATTGTAAAACAAATTGCATAAATATTTAAAAAAATATCATTACATTTATAAAAACCTTTAAGCACGTCCTGATTCTCCCATCTGAGATTGATATCGCATTTTTTTGTTTATTTCCGTTCTTCTTTCCCCTCTAGAAAGAGGAACGGAAATAAAAATAATTTTGAGCATCCCAAATTTGGATAATGCGATAATTTTCAAATCATAGCAAATTCCTACAAAGTTACGCTTCTTATATTCTTTAAAACTTCATGAGTTCTTTGTTTATCGTTTGAAACATAACATACAAGATTGAACGAAATTGTTCTAACTTACTCATTGCCGTTGCTATTAAATTAGGCCAAAAACTTTAATTGTATTATAAAGCAGCTGCCATATTTTTAAAATACGATGGCAAAATATCAAAAAATATATATTTTATTTCTCATTCTTTTTATTAATGTTACTTACCTTTCAATAAAAATTCTAAGAAGAAATACATTACAAAGGCTGACTTAAGTATTTTTTTGCCTGCATTCTGTTATTAGTTGTGGGTTCAACGTCTAGCCGAAAGGAAAAGTATATATTCAAAACGATTACCTTTTTCCTATTTAATCATCTTCACGCTGCATCCCGCTCACAGCGGGGTAGGCAGAGGGAACTTATTGTTTTTTATAACACTTCATTTCTTATTTTACGCCGAATTCTCGGGGAATTGCATGTCGAGAGGTGGAACTCAATGCCGCACTTTGCCTCGACACCAGAGTGAAGAAATGCAAATATAAATTGATATCCTCTACGCTACGACTGGCCTTTTTCATCTTAAATTCTCCGAAAATAAATAATTGAATAAAACAAATTTTAGTATCGTAATTCTTCAAATAGTTCTTCCAAGCAAAAGGCGTTTACCTTTATGGATGCTACGGACGAAATTAAATTCTTTTTATATTCAATTCCGTTACGTTTGATATTGTACATTCTTTCTAGAGCACGTTCAAATATTTTTGTGTAACATTTCATTGGACACAGTGTTTAGTCAAGACAATCTGTTTTCTGGTTTCCCCTCAAATTACAGAGACTGTTACAAGGCGAAACTCAGCCCTGTGTCTGAGCGGGGAAATTAAAACGATTTAAAATGATTGTATAATATAATTTCTTCTAAGTAGAAGTTGAACTCACTACGATTACATGCTGTTCCACTGGGCCACGATAGTCTTTATCCATTTAGGATAATGATTATCTATTTAATTGACCGTTTTCTCTATCTTTGGGGAACCTCTTTCTACATGGAACCTGGAAACTTAGTACTAAGATTTTGGCAGCAAGGTCACCGAGCAGGCGGAAAGCTTCCAAGCCCAGTATTTATTTTCTTCTAAATGAGAACAAATTTCGCAATGATTAGGTTCATGTCTGACTGATGAAACTCTCAATCGTAACATCGTTGTCATATCGTTGCAATTGACTTTTTAAAAAATCATTGAATATATTTTAAAATCAGGGAAGATCTTAATATAATTTTCTTAATTTTAATATATTTTCGATATTTACTTATTGTTAAGGTACCTATGGAGGCTGTGTCTATAGGCTTCCCAGGTTCTCTGTTATATGGCAAAAAGCGCCAATCTATACATTTTACAATACTACCAAAATTTAAGAACGAAATCATTAAACATTGAAGATTCATCGATACAGTCAACGATATCAAGAAAATGTCAATTCTATAATATTAAGAAATTTATAGATAAAATATATCATTTAAATTTACAGGAGGGTCTAGCTATTACATAAACGATAACATATGATACTTCACGTTAATTAATTATAGTAAATCATATACTTGCGTCTTGCCTGAATCCTTGTAAGTTGGTTTGGGTTTGAATAAATATAACCTTCTCTACACACATCTTACAACGTACAAATGTTAGTTTTACTAAGTGAAGTATTGATTCTATACTTCGTAATATCTTGTTGCCTTAACAACATTTCATATACATTTATAAAACTAGTTTTTTTTTGTAAATAAATATTCCGTCCATTNTTGAAGAAGCCGAAAAATGGCTTGATTCCTGGATTGCCTCGAAAGATGAGTCGTTTTTCCGACGGGGGATTCAATTGCTACCAGAGAGATGGGAGAAAGTGGTCTCTAATGATGGACAATACTTTGAGTAATGTCATTGTAAGCATTATACTTTAAATTAATTTTTTTTAAACAAAAAAAACAGCAGCAATTTATTCAAGGTCTTAATATGTTAAATAATTTTGAACTAGTAAAACTTTTAAAAAACAAACATAAAAACTGACAAACAAGTATTTATTTTAATTGAATTTATAACATATTTTAACACGTTTTTACCCAAGTGACTGATAGACATGGGAAACCTTTCAACCAATACTACTCCTCGCATAAAATTTGAAGTTTGACATATAGCAAGGTTAAGGGACCAAACGGGAGCGTAAGGAGTGTAGGGTAGCACTAACAGGATTTCTCACAATTCCTACAGGAACGGAGAGAAACGGGATTTTACGGTTTTCATTGTCAAATGCCATGTAAAGAAAGCAACCCGTTGTAAATAAAATTAAACTTGTTTATATCTGTTTAGTTTATTTACTTGTACTACCTATAAATTTAGGCTAAATTATTTCAAACAAAGTTTGAGTTTCAAATCTAACTTATGTAAGTTAGAGTTTAAACTCAAAACTTTTTATTGAAGCTGTAACATCACACAGTGGTGCGTACGCTAATGAATTCCAGTAGCTTTCCACCGATCAAACTTTTCTCATTTGCCGTGACGTATTTCATCATGCCAAGTTGAGTTGACGGATCACAGGTTTATATTAAGGATTGATTAGGGAATTTTACTTAAACCGCTTAATTGGGAGGGCAAAATTAGTACCCTGTAGTACAACGGCGGAATTTGGCTTTATACTTAAGGAGTAGTGACTTTAAATTCTGACCGCTAATAGATTATATCCTGCCTTTGTGACAGAGAAGAAGAACGTCTGACTGTAAACACAATCGTCGCAGATTCAGTCCTCGTTGGAGCGTATAACTTATTTGAATTATTGAGTTCTGCCTCTCAACACTCAATATCTCGTATTCAGGCGGAAAGCGAAATCGAAAATTCTCTGTTTGCCCTAATAGAACTGAAGTCTGCAAATAAAAAAACAAACGAAAATGCTAATAGGTTTCCATAGTTTTAGTTCTTAAATGTTCATATTTATATGAAAATAAAATTTAAGAAATTCCTAACACTATTATAACTTTGAGTGTACCAATAAACTTATATTAAAATATACAATATTCCGATCCATTAGAGCAACTGTGAAAGATATATTTTCTATAATAAATAAAATATTTATCACAACAGACACGACAAAAATATATAACATTTACATGGAAAACCACTCAATTTGACAAAATTAGATATTTTTTTAAATTTCATATAATATCAATGAAATATAATAAATAAAATTACCTTGAGCCGAAGTACCTCTAAAGAATTGGGTCCGAACATTCATTCTCAATGACAAGTGAGAACGTAAAAGCCAACCCCTTTTGAAAGTCACAAAAAAGGCAAGGGATCGTATAGAAAGGAATTATATTGAATTTGTACGCGTATTTTTATGATTGACAAGTGTTATAATATGGCGATAAAACGTTTTCTGTGCTTCTCATATTAATAATATATTATGTGTATATGGGATACTGCGGAAGGTTAAAATATATTTCAAAGAAGTTTCTTTTCTTTTCATAATTTAATAAATATTGTCACGTTTATACGTCGAGGTCAGTCTTGGCGCAGGGGGTCGGTGTGCGACTAACTGCGACAGATTGTGAATTCGATTCCCAGTCGCAGAAATTAAACATTTAAGTTCCACTCAACACGCAATGCCTCCCGAATCAAGCGGAAAGTGGAGAACGGAAGTGAATTAATAAAAATGGAATGTCTTAACACTAGGTTCCAAGAATACAGCATGGATCAAAAAATATAAATTACGTATTTCCCGCATACTTTTGGGTAAATGACTTAGTAGTAATTAGATTTTTGATTTTGATTTAAAAGTGTTATTCACACACTAAGAAATCAAAATATTTAGACACGCAAAAAAAATATTTAGCAGGATTTGAACGCGCTTCTTTGGAATTGTCTAAGTTACTTCTTTGTTTACTATTTTAAATATAATTAATTTCATAGGAGAAGTACGTAAATAGATAGTAGAGTCCACAACTAAGACAGGTACATTCGGATATTTATCAAAAATATTTTCCCATATTACTCCGCTATTTCGCGAAATATTTTATTTATATGACAATTGCGTTATAATAATGCAATTGGAATAAAATTTCCTTTTTTTAACTTCATGTTTGTATCGCATATAGCAGTGTGAGCTGACGGAACTTAGTGTCAAGACGTTTAAGACAACACGCGTTGGATGGCGAAACTCAACGCCGCTCTTTGTCTTGTCAGACGAGGAAATGAAAATAATTCAGTCGCGTTTATAATCAAAACCTTTTTCACTACGGTACGATAGCAAAAAATTTCTAATTAACAAAAAAAAACAATATCAATTTAAAAATAAAGTTTAAAATCAAGAGCAAATATGTAGAAAGCTAAAAAGTAAATTAATTAACGCCCCAACCTTAAAATACGTGTTTGCCCCAATTAAGTCGATTACTTTATTTCCATCGCAGGCATTCGAAATTTTCCCCAGAATGTGTGGCGGTAATTTCCATTATCGTAAAAAGGTTCAGGTAGACACCGGCTCATGAGGAAATAAAATGTTTACGACGTTCCGGTCTTAAGATTTTCCTTATTCTTGTTACTAGTGACTTTACTAAAAATATACCGAAAATAGGAAAATCTTATTTTGGAGTGAGATTAGTGTTCGTTAGAATATATTTTCTCAATTAAAACATCGTATTATTTTATTTTCAATGGCGTTGGGATTCCACTCATTAGCGTTGGGATTCCACTTATTGGTGGTGAGTGGAATAAGTAAATTGAGCTAATAAGTAATGCTCTAATAAGTAAATTGAGTAAGTCCTACATAAGCGAAGACACATTGGATACAATTGATGTGTTTGAGGCCAGTCGTTGCGTAGCGGCACGAGGTGTAACTGTAAAACCGACTGGTTGTGGGTTCGATCCCCACTCAAGGAGATGAAATATTTACTTAAATTTATATTTCCATTTCTTCGTTCTGGTGTCGAGGCTAAGCGCGGCGTTGAGTTCTATCACTCAACACGCAATGCCTCCAGAATTCGGCAGAAAGCGGGCAATGGAGTGTCTTAACACTAAGTTCCCTCTGCCTACCCTACTGTGTGCGGGATACAGCGTGAAACTGATTTAACCCTTTCCTAACTGACGGTACTAATTTGTACCAGGTNTAAATAAAATAAATTAGTTTTCTTTATTCTCCCTTACCCATATAAAATCATAAAAACTTTCTTTTTTATTAATTTTCGTATGTTCGCTAGGAAAGGGTTAATTGATGTATTCTTTTACTTTTATCTCTAATTATAATTTTTTCTTCATATTTTATATATTGAAAGTCACAGCTTCTTATATAAAAGATAGGACCTCTATTTGTGTCATTAGAAACAATTAAACTTTTATGTTTTAGTAGGTATTACTTCGAGTAGTTTTTGAATTCGAATTTATTAAGTACCAGGTGTGCGACAGCAAGGACTCAGTCATTACCATATTTATCATTCCATTTACATTTTTCCAAGTTAAAAAAAAGATAAGGTACTGCAATATGTACATTATGTATGTGTGCTATTATTTTAAACATCTATTTAAGCATAATTTGTGTGTCATATTGTCATATTGATAACTTTTACATGTTCTGGTGTCGAGGCAACGCGGCGTTGACCTCAACACGCATCAGAATTCTGGGGAAAGTGGGGAACAGAGTGCCTTAAAATTAGGTACCCTTTACCCTGCTGTAAGCGTGATACAGCGTGAAGCCGTTTTTTTACTTAAGCACACGTCAGCACTAAAATTAATATAGTGAACGATCCCACCATAACTCCATTTTTTACTTTTTCTGATCATCGATTAAGCCCAAAGTTTTACATTTTTCAAATTCATAACGAACCTGCACTCATCACCTTTCAACCTGTTATCTTGTACCTAAAGATGTCTACATGATTTGAAAGTTATAATTTATGCTATGCAATGCTATATTAAGTAGAGAGAGAGCTTGCCTAACACAAACCTGTTCGTATTGTTCGCGTCGACGACTTTTCCAACGTTTATTTAGGTCACAACGGTACCGGAAATTCAGATTAACGAAGTTGATTTTTAATGAGGAATTTTAAGGGTTAAATAGGCATTGGCAGCTTGAAGTTAATAATGAGTCCATAATACCACTTATGAAAAGAAGTCACGTTTTTATTACGTTGATTAGAGTTCAGAATGGTTTTTAGTTAAATTATTGGATAATTGTCTTTATTTTATTTATTGTTTGCGATGTATTTGTTGTGTTTGGAGAAAATTAACAATTTAATTACGATTTGTGGAAATACTTGTGTATAAAATGTCGTCTTTGTAAGCAGCTCGATCTAGTTAGATATAGTGTAGAGTCAAGTTCCACTCAGTCCAAAATTTTACCAAATTGCTGAAGGAGTAAAAAGAGTCGTATAATTTCAACTATCACAGAGTTATATTCTGATGTTCAAAATCTGAGGTCAACGTGGCGCAGTGGGCGGCGGATGACTCTAAGTGTTTTAAATGCCATGATAGTAGGTTCAGTCCTCACTCAGGGAGATGGATCTTTTTCCTAGTAAGTAAAAATATAAAGCATCATTCCTACGTGCAATATCTCTTCGCCAACATAGTGGAGAACAGAATAACTTGACACTAGATTCTCTCTTACCCCGAATAAACCTGATAAAACATGAAGCTCAGAAAAATTGGGTTATCTTTTACAAAATATTACCAAAATCACAAACTACACCTTTTTCATTTATATTTCTTAATTTACTTATAAACATAGCCAAATACACGATTCGTTAACATAGCTGGTACTGTTGTGGTTTGTTTGAAACACGTAGCTGTAACTTTTTGTTGATTAACACAAATATTGACTTGTTGAAAGCATTGATTGAGTCCTCATTTAGACTAAGTATTCAAATCAAATTGTAAACAGGTAGTTGACGAAGTTCTTTTTTTTTTGGATAAAACTCTTTATTTTAATTGGGGTTCTAATTTTCTTATTCTAACATGATAATTGTGGAAAAGCTGCATTGGCTTTTAATGAATTGTTTTTATTATGATTTTATAATGTATTATTTTTTATTTACACACCAAATTTTATGCCTGTAATTTTATGCCTCTTGCAATGAGGGAACTATTTTGGCTACAATCCTGAGCGAAAAATCATTTTTTTTTTTGGATTTTTTTTTGTAGGAGATATATTTTTTTCAGAAGGTGAATTTTTGGTATGATATAATGTTTATTGTTAGAGTACAAAACTAGATGTATAATCAGCCTCTATCAGCCTGCGACGTAAATTCATTATTTGAAATATGCATCTCTGCTATATAAAATATGCTATATTATTTGAGATAATGTCTAGCAAATAGTATTTAAGTACTAAAAAAGTGAACATGAGGCCAGTCTTGCTGCAGGGGCACAAGCGTTTGTATTTCGACAGGTTGTGGGTTCAGTTCCCACATTCCCAAATTTAATACTTATTATTTTCATTTATTCGCTCTGGTATCGAGGCAAAATGCAGCGTTGATTTCCGTCACTCACAATGCCTGCAGAATTTATTGGAAATTGAGGAACGGAGAGTCTTAACACCGGGCTCTCTCTGCCTACCCTGCTACATGCGGTGTATGGTGTACGGCACGGTGCGTGATGCTGAAAAAAAAGGTGACAACTGAATTTTTTGCTAGCTCTTCACAGAAGTACAGCTGCTTTTCGAACTGGTGGTAGTTTTCTGTACGACATAATAATAATATTAAATAATATAAAAAATTGAGCCAACTAAAAAATATTAATAAAATGTGATTTTTTATCACAAAATTTGTAGCTCCGTCCTCCATCTTCCGCCATTCCGGACATGGCGTTTTGGGTGGCGGTCCCCAACGCCGCACTCGTCGTCGCCACTTGACACACCAGCGGGGACGCACTGGTGCGCGTCGCCTTGGGGGGACGCCCTATCAGTGTACTCTAGCGAGTTGCACGTGGCCGATGAAACGTTGCAGCCCTCGTAAGGGCTGGCAGGGGTCGCTGCGGGCAAGCCTTCCATCTTGGACCCCCTGGAAAAAAAATACCGTAGCGTTTGGCACTCCGTTCTCTCTGACTACCCCGCAAGAGATAAAGCGTGAAGCTAAGTAAGTAAGTAAGTAAGTTTATCACAAAATAATGATTTCATCGTAATATAGAAATTTAGTTATTCGAGAATTCTATTGTAATTCAACAATTGAATAAATATATATTTTTTTAAGTTCCCTACTCCTGTAAAACAAATCGCGGCGTTAAGTTTCGCCACTACAAATACGAGATGTCTCAAATGGTAGAAAGTGGATATAGGACTGTGTAACTAACTGCTTTCTGATTATTTACCATCTAGATCTCACTCTCAAGATTTAAATATTTCGGAGGTGGGCCCGTCCCATTTTAATAAGAAGTACTTTACTCAGCAATTAATTATTCCTATTTTCACACAAAAATTATATTATAGTACACAATAATACTAAATTGTAAATGAAATATAAATGATTAATAAAAAACCTTAATATAATATAACCTACATTTAAAATTTGTTGTCATTATTTTGTTTTGTTTTCCGTCCACGTTGATGTTCAGTGACATCAATATTTTTAATATAAAATAATATCTTATTTACATAAAAAAATATATAAAAATGTAATGTAAGTAATCCCGTAGTGGATTTTCCATCAACAAATTAGCTTTTGCATTAGACCTGATTACACTACGACTGCGATACTTTAATTTAATGTTATTTTTATTAAAAATATATGTGTGTCATTTATATTACAACTTTTGTTCTAATTAAAATGATTTCACATTTCACATTAAATTTGTTATTTATTCCGCAATTGAATAGTAGATAAATTTTTATACACAACACACTTAATATGAAAAAAAACAAACGCGAGTCGGGCTCGCCCATCGAGTGTTCCGTACAAAAATTGGATTGATTATGCACACCAAGTTTTTCTCACCTGATACCTCACTTGAACTAGCGGCTTTAATACCAATTTTTATCCCCTCTTAAGGCCATAATTTTCTAGGATTTAACCAAAGATGTATAGTTTTCAGATTTTTCCTGAACGAGTACTATATGTAGATGCTATTTGCCAAATTTAATAATTCAAGGTCAACCGAAAGTATCCCATATATTGTTGCGATATAAACGGTCATATTTTTTTAAAGTATATATAAAAATTTCGTATTTCTATATATAAAAGCAAAGGAAACAAAGAGGCCGTAGACCTGAGTATATGATTTGAATTTCAATTCGATATCTCCAAGCATTCCTAAAATTAAAACTCTTTACAGACAGACAGACGTACGGATGGACGGATGGATGGATAACAAAGTGATCTTATAAAGGTTCATTGTTCCTGAAGAGGTACGGAACCCTAAAAACACTTATTGACTGGAGATGGAGCCGGAAGATGCTCAAAGGGATTCTGAACTAAGAAAAGTAGACAGGTTAGGACTTGTTTGATATGTGTTGGCAAGCACTCTGATTGATGGGAAAAACATTGATGATTTACAGAAATGAGAAGATTAAGATTAAAACGAGATTGTAATAGATTGTAGTGCAAAGGTATAACAAAATATAGGGAACCGAAGTGTTTTTATAGGAATGAAGTGCTTTAATAGTAGGTTCTCAGGTTCCCTCAGCCTATCCTGCTATGTGCGGGATACAGCGTGAAGCTAAAAATCATAAAACATTTTCAGATATCGTTAACGAGGCACGAGGAACGTAATCGATTGCTATCATCAATTAGCAATGTTATCAATAGCATACAATAGAGAGAGGTAAAATGTAACAAAGGGTATACTTACCATGTAAAGACATTGGTAATTAGTGTGGATACAACAATAGTGGATACGACAATAGAGTGTGTTTGATCTTTATTATGAATGGAGTATCATTGTTGAGGCCAGTCGTGGCGCAGGGGCACAAGTGTGCCACTGTTAACGCGACGGGTTCGATTCTCACTTGAGAAAACGAAATATTTACTATTTTCATTTCCTCTCAATTACTATTTTAATTTCTTCCCAATCAGCTGTGCTGCCAAGACAAATGACGACAAAAAAATTGCGGCGTTTAGTTCCACCACTCAAAACGCAATTTCTCCTGAATTCAGCGAAAAGTGAGGAACGGACTGTCTTAAAAATAGGTTCTTAGGCAGCGAGAACTTAGAAATTAGTGTTAAGACACTCCGTTCCCATGAAGACACTTCCATTCCCCACTTGAACGAATTGTGGAGGCATTGCATGTTGAGTTGCGAAACTAAAAGCCGGAGGCAATGAAAACATAATTCAGAAACCTTTTGAACTTTTGACATATTTAATATGGAAAATATTGCTAAAACATCACATATTACACATAAGTAATTCACCATATAGTTTAATCCTTCTAACATTTCAACTAAAATCAAAACTATCCGATGTAAATTTAATAAAACACATCAAAATAATTAAGCATAGTAACACTAGTCACGAGCCAAAATTTCCAACCGCAAGTTTGATGGCTCACGTTGTCAACTTAGTAATTAGAGCACGTTTTAGCAAACTACGCATTTCTGTTTCGATAGATGGTATTTATCTTAGGCCTTTGTTACCTAATCTGAGTTAATGACATTAAAATTCATGTCAAAAAGTTTTGGGGTTTAACATAATGGACATTATGATGACATGGAACCAGAGATATCCGCAATTTATAAGTTAAATTGTTGATGTTTTTGATACGGCTGAAAGTGGAGAACGGAAACGTCTGAATGTGGAAGGGAGTGTTTTTACACTAGGTTCACAGATACCCTCTGCCTGCCCTGCTAGTGCAAACGCGTGAAGCTAAACTTTTTCAATTCTGCGTTCTAAGCAAAGGTCGGCGTTCAGTTCCACCAGTTAACACGCAATATTTAAAAAAAACGAGCAATGGATGGGTAACAGATTATATTAACATTAATAATTATTTAGAAAACGTATTAGATTCTGTTGCCTACCCTGCTATGCGGGAAAATTATGAAGCTACTTTTTTATGTAGGAGTATTTGCTTGTTAATGTATGTCTTCTTTTCGAATCACTGTAATGACATCTTAGTGTTGCAGTGGAAAATTAAAATTTATTTTCTTCTCTAATTTTCTTAAAAATGGAGATCGAAGTCACAATCACGATATCACTATGTCACGATGGCCTCTGTACATAAGTATATTATTTATTTTACATATACTTTTCTTTTCAGAAACCTTTTTAAAACTAAACGTTTTATTACTTTATCAAAAATTATAAGATATTCTAAGTATAACTCTTTTTATTCTTAAAACAGCTGTGAAACAAAAAAAGTGAAACATGCCATAAATTTTTATAAGTTTTAGTTATCACGATACTTCGAAGGAGCTCATTCTTTATTCACCGTTAGCAGGAACCTTTACAAGAAAGAAAATAAGCAAATCTAAGTACAAAAGAGATCAATTGACTTTTTAGCATACTTAATGTAACTTATCTTATTATTTTCTCTTTAAAAGCACCATGTTTTAAAGACTTGATGTAAAAAATCTTGACTTTTTTACCCTGCAGCGATGGGAAACGGAGTGTCTTAACACTAGCTCCTTCTGCCTGCTGCGGGATACAGCGTGAAGCTGATTTTTTTATTTATTCAGATTAAGATAATAAAATAATTAAGTAAAAATAAGCTAATAACATACATACTACACAGTAACTTAAGTTTTATTACAGAGACGTCAAAGGAAAAGCTGACTGAAGCTATAAATCTTCTTTACTGATACACTGTTTTTTCAAGTCAAAGCATTTTGACTTATAACTTAAACAAGATAAGGTTGAAATTGTATTTATATATAGTATTATAGTATGAAGAAAAACCACCTTCAACATGTACTTGAATAAAAATATTACGCATCGCTATAATTTATCATAATAAGGGAAATAATTTTATGATGGAATATTCGGAAGAACGATTTCTATAATATAATAAATGAAAATATGTAGAAAATAATATAGTGTGTATGAATGTTGTAGGTTTGAATTATACAAGGCAAATAATAAATAGTTCCACATACATAAAATTATTTACATTTTTTGTGTCACCTCTAATTTTTCCTCTAATGTGAATCAAATCTCAACCACCACGTTCATAGCTGTGCTGCTGAGCCACAATGCCCTCATATATTCCAAAGTAATTAATAATATCTTACTAATACTCATTAAGTTGCCTGATGGGCGATGCAATGTATTCTACGCCCATTATCGACATTGAACATCGGGGCATATGAGGCAGATTGGGCGAATGCCAGTTGACAAAACATAAACCTACATAGTGTTTGACAGATAGTCTAATAGCTTGTCTACAGTAAATGGATAGTTAGTCCGAATTTGTTTGTATATTAAACTTCTATAGTAATTCATTTTATTTATTCATATCGTGCTTATGTGTACTTTAAGAAAATATATTTAGAATAAAAAATGCTTATGTGTACTTTAAGAAAATATATTTAGAATAATATAAAGATTTCAATTAAGTGAAGGTTTTAAGTATTTTTATTTTTTAATTTAATTAGACAAAGTTTAATTAGATAAATGTTAAAAGCCGTCCCCAATAATATAATAAGTAGGTGTATACAATATAGGGGAAAATAACCCATATTGAACCACTTTCGACATAATAGTATTAATCACAAGATCCTTCGAAGCTATAGAAATGCAACAAGACTTTGGAAGTACCTATATATATATGAGGGAACCTAGTGTTAAAACACTCCGTTCCTCACTTTCCGCCAATTTCTGGAGGCATTGCGTGTTGAGTGGCGGAACTCAATGACGCGCTTTCCCCTCGACACCAGAGCGAAGAAATGAACAAATGGGGATCGAACCCACAACCAGTCGATTTACAGACACACTTTGTGCCCCTGCGCCACGACTGGCCTATGCAATATTCTTAATACTAAATTAAAATTTCTTACAACATCAACTTTCCCCTTTCAATACCAAGCTCTCCTAAATAGGAGAGTATATAGATAAATATTTTAATTTATCCTCCCTTGACTAGACCCTGTACTGGCAACTTGTCCAGGTCTTTTAACTTTAATATTATCAGTGACAAGGAAAATTTGTCACCGTCGTCCTCTACTTAATTGCTAAAGTTCACTCGCTTGGAACTTGCTATCTTGAAAAGAACACAGAATTTTCTGCATTAATAATAATCAGCTATAAAATTGTCGAGGCCCGAATTCATCTAATATCATCACAAGCTGCATGTTAAAAGTAAATTAATGTCAGCTTAAAATATGCCTCAGGTCTTGTTGTATTGATGGTGAAATTTATCATATTTCTTTGTATGTTTATATGTATACTTATGTTTTACGACTTATCTTATATATATTAGTATATTGTACGTTGTCCTAAAACCCAAATCGTGTGAAGATTCATATTCGATATTCAACACTGTAATTTTTTTTTTCAGGAAGATAAGATGGAATGGTAGGCTCTCTCTGGAGCGTAGTGTTAAGACACTCAGAAAATTTTGACAAGATCTGATTGCATGAATCTGCTAAAGAGATCAAAGTTTTTGTTCTGTTATTTAACAATGGCGTTCCCAACGTGCCACTTAAGAACTAATCAATTTGCCAATGTTACATGATATAGAGAACACATGAAAGAAGTTGTACGGTAAAAAAGAGATAGTGTTACACAATAGATGAATGCATTTTAAGAAGATATCCAATTAAAATACTACCTTGGCCTGTATTACTTTATCAGCTTCACGCTGTATCCCCCATGTAGCAGTGTAAGACAGTCTAGTGTTAGGATGCTCTACTGCTAGTGAAGTGATCGTTCCTCAATTTCCGCCAAATTCTGGAAGCATTGCGAGTTGAGTAGCGGAACTCAATGCCGCTCTTTGCCTCGATCTCAGAGCGAAGAAATCAAAATATTAAATATATTTTATTTTTTTTTTCCTTGAGTGGGAATGAAACCCACAACCTGTTGTGTCTACACACGCTTGTGCCCCTGTGCTACGGTTGGCCTATAAAATAAAAATCAGTACTTACAATACATAGCAGTGGGTTAAAGCAGTACGTTAATAAATAAAGGTAAAATAGAGAATTAAGTAACTATGCAGTCAATCTGGATAACTTTGGCTCGAACTAGTTTGGACTTTGACTTTGACTTATTTTATTTTATATGTTTATTTTAATAAATAAATGTTAATTATAAAACCGAAAAGAAACTTAAGACCCAGCACAAGGAAAACACAAATATAGATGAAGATAATTTTACATTAACACCAACACAAGATAATTTTATATTAATATCAAACGTGATAAATGAACTGCCATCTGAAATTGAAAAAAATATATATGATGATGTTGTATCTACAGTAGATACTAATAAAATTAGTATAAAAGAGACTTTTTTTATTTGCTTTAATTATTTTGACTTATTTTCTTTTGGATATGCTTAAAAGTTTTCTATTAAACGTATTTTTAAGTATTTTTTGACGCTGATTCAGATTAAAGATATAAGATAATAGATGTAAGATTAAGATTAAAAATATATCGTATACCAAACGCTCCAGAATGATTCTCCATTCTTTTGTAATATAATACTATATATTATACTAATAATTATTATTGTTTTTTTATGAATGGTCCTTTGTGGGTAACTTTAACACTGCTTCGTCTTCTTCTTCTATAGTACTGTATTTTAAAATATTTATATGAATATCTATGGAAGAAAAGTATTATGAGAGCAATAATAATACAAAATACTCTTGGAATGTGCTTCATATTTTAAAGACATCGTGTATAATATCGCTCGTATCTGTCAAAGTTTGACTGCAATAGTAAAAAGAAGGTAAGGAAAAATTACATAGCAGAGTGACTTGTACTTTTTCATAATTAGAATACGGAACTATATTATAGAATATAGTCGAGACCAATTTTAAATTACATTGATTAATTTTTTTTACTAGAAACAAAAACTAAATTCCCTTTCTAAAACAATTGCCGTCTGACCTTTGTGTTTCACACTAATTGTCTTAATAGTTTTCCTATGAACGGAATAATTTATGTTATTTTTCTTTTATAATTTCTTTATCTTATTTTACCCTTGCATTGTAAGGTAATAAAGTACGTACTATTTTCACTTTTTTTTATTTGGCACTATAAATATATATATACATATATTTTATATTTACGGAGGTACGTATATATTTTTTAAAAAAAATTACTGTAATAATAAAGGAGCAACTAAAAATTAGTACTTAATCTTATCTGTTATTAATTCTGTGCTGAATTAGAATCTACAATCTTATTATGCCAATATCAGAGACCATAAAAAACTAATAATAAAATGAATAACAAGCATATCCGTAGAACATAACTAATATATAACATTTAATATAAATGTTATATTGACATTAAGTCCTGCCAATAGCATAGGTGTATCCAATATAGGTGCTTCTTGTTGATTAATCAGAAAACGTATGAAGGCCACAACGGCCATCGTTGCGTTAAATCGATATGGTGTTTGGTTCCTCCATAGAGTATCTTTTATTACTTTGTCAATGTCCCTTTGTTACATATTATATAGTCAGTTTTGTATGATATTTTGTACGTGTCTGTAATTGTTTAATTTGATTCAAGATAAAATGTATATATATTTTAGATCATTTAAAAATGTATCCAAATTATATGTAAAATAAGTCAGCGCAATGAAATAATAATTTGGTTTTGCATTTGCCTAATTTTAACCAAACACAAGTAAAACTAGGATCCGCCACATGTGTGGTGGTGTGCACGGCGGGTGGAGCTGAGCGAAGCTATGTTACGCAAAATTTTTGGAAAATTTTACGAAATTTTCCAAAAATTTGTTCTGTTAGTCAAAGTTCAATCTGTGTGCGTGAATTTCAAAACGTTCCACAGCTTAACTCTATGGAACACTTTTTGACTATTTACTTAAAAACTAAAATGACAATTATTACCAAACTACTTCGCTGGTATCACCGTGTCGTCCACAACGTTCCTCAAAATTTCAGGGCTGTAAGTCTTTTTACTCACTTACTTTTGACCAATAAGAGCTTCACTTCGCTCAGCTATAATTATTTTCTGAGGTCGTCTCACAAAACAAGTATTTGTATGATTTGGGAAATAAAATTATTTTTATTTTTCTATTTTGTTTTATTTTATTTCCTTTTTTCTGAACTGCGAAAGTAATAAGCTATTTAATTATAATAAAAAATCTAGACATTTCATTTATATTTGTTTGGTTGAACACACTAATCTAAGGAACTATAAACTATATAGGTATATTAGATAGGTTATATTAGATAAATCGTTTTTTAAAATACATGCAATCAAAACAAATAATATTATTAAAAACTTTCAATACTTTCAGTACATATTGTACTAAAACAAATTTACTTTAAAAATCCACGTCTCTCCGTTCTTTTTTCTATAGATGTATGTAGTTTTATACATAACAAAGTTGTTTCCCTATTCCTTTCATAAAAGCCACATTCATGTAGCAGAATGTTAACAGCTAGTCTTTTGCCAAGTTACTTGTTTTAAAAGCTCTTAGCCTTTTACACGTTTTTATGTTTTTTAAGAGTAGCGTAGACCTAAATGACACTACATTGTACAGGATACTTGTGACGCATAACTGCCACTGCCTAAGGCAGGAAAAACTACAAATATAGTTTTTTTTTAAATCTACTGAGAATAAACTGTTTTTATAATAGTTAGATTTGGATAATATGCATGGTTTTTATTTGATGTGTTTTTCGTTCAATATAATATATCAAAATAAAAAATTATATCCCCATATAGCAGAGTACCCAGAGGGAAGGCGGTGTTAAGAAATAAATGTACGCGTGGAAAGTGAAATAAATGTACGCAATTAATCCGGTTAAACATTTTAATTTAAAATGTACAATTATCGCTAAAATCTAAAACCTTTTTACGTGAAGAGGATCTCTTATGGAGATTACCTCTTTTTTGATGTATATTTTTGTCTTTTGCTGCAATATATTATATGAAAATTATTAAAAAAAGCAATAAAAATGTTATGACAGATTTCCCTACTCTCCTCTTTCGCGGACATTACGAAAGAAAGTTTCCAAAGAAAGGCGATGGTTCCAATCCATCTAACTACAGGCCTATTGCTATCACCTCCCTGCTCTCAAAAGTCATGGAGAGCATTATCAATAGCCAGCTCTTGGTTTATCTAGAGGATCACCGATTGATTAATGACCGACAATATGGCCTCCGCCATGGTCGCCCAACCGGTGATCTTCTGGTTTGATGTTGATAACACGGTGGAAGCTGTTTACTCCGGCCGAGCAAGTCTTTCTCGGGAAAACGCTGAACAGTACCAAAATAAACTTGTGTCTTCTGTTGAGCCATCCCTCAACAATATCTCCTCATGGGGTGAAAGGAACTTAGTTCAGTTTAACCCCCTGAGGACACAAATTTGCGCGTTAACTACAAAAAAAATCCCATTTATCGTATCACCAGTCTTTCCAAATATTCCTCTTACAGCCGCGCCCAGTATCAGTATATTGGGCCTTAATGTTTCGAGTGACTGCCAGTATCGCGATCATCTGGAAAGCAAGGCCAAGTTGGCCTTGTAGAAACTGGAGGTCATCAACAAAGCGAGACGATACTTCACGCCAAAACACCGTTTGGTCCTATATAGGACCCAGGTTCGGCCTCATATGTAGTACTATTCTAATCTCTGGGCTGGTGCACCCCAGTATCAGCTTGAACCACTTGATCGCATACAACATAGAGCCGAATCAAATTCGAATCATTGGGGACCCAATAATGTGTGAAAGGTTGATACTTTGGCTTTGCGTAGAGACGTCTCCTCGCTGTGCGTTCTCTATCGCATTTATCATGGAGAGTGTTCTGAAGAACTGTTTAACCTGTTACCTACCGCCGAATTTTCTAACCGCACAATATGCCATAAGCTAAAATATCATCCACACCACCTGGATACGTGGCAATCCACTACTGTGCGGTTTCGTAAGAACTTCCTTCCACGCACCACGGAACTGTGGAATGGCCTACCCGCGGCAGTATTTCCAGGTCGATATGACATGAGTACCTTCAAAAAGCGCGTCTGTCTCCACCTTAAAGACCGGCAACGCACCTGTAGCTCCTCTGGTGTCGTGGGCGGCGGTAATCACTTACCATCAGGTGACCAGAACGCTCGTTTGCCTTGTCCTTTTCCATAAAAAAAATACATATTTGGTACTAGTAATGTATGTAAATCACATCATGTTTTACAATTTATTTAACAAAAAAAAAATAACTTTAACGACTTCTACAATACCTACTTTTACCATCTTTACATAAAAAATACTTAGTAAAATTTATTAATACTCAACTAAAGACAGTTTATTACAGAATAAAATATTTAACTGTACTCAACAGAGATCGCATAAGGCACGGTACGAATACAGACTTTTTTAGTGTAGACGCACATTTGAGACTTTTTAGAATGCCTTTAAAATATAAAAAATATAAAAATCAAAAAATGTACATAATATTGTTTTTATACATTATAATTCTTGTATATGATATAAAAAATTGTTGAAGAAAATATTACTAGCTATTCATTTCTGTATCGTCTTAAAGGAAAACGTTTACAGACAATAGTAATATTAGAAGTAGTATTAGAATAAAAAAGATTTTTGTTGATGGAAAAAAGCAGAACTCATAATACAACAAAAAAGACATAAGTTGTGTCAACAGTGATTTTAAGAATATTATTAATAGAAACTTCATATTTTTTAAAGAAATAGTAAATTATGTATTGTATTTTGGTTTATTTTTCTTCAATATTTTAAATGACAACAAATTATGTTTATGTAATGGTTTGAAATCTTTGATATACAAGTTTTCTACATTGAAAATGTTGTAATTACCCATTTTCTACTCAATTCAATATTTTTTTTAATTTATTTTCACCCATTTCGCCTGATGAAGTAATTTAGAGAAAAAACTACTTTTACCTCGTAATACGTTTAAAATAAAAATATATCTTTAATCGGCTTGAACTGTGAACTCTAACATAGAAAAAATATATATATCCCTAAAAAGCGAACTTTTGTGTTTTTTGCTTAAGCTATTTTAAAAAAATATGAAAAAATAATTAAAAAGACTAAAACCGCTTTTATACGCATTTATATTATATACTAGCGACCCGCTCGCGGCTTCGCCCGCTTATACCACAGAATTATTTACTTAACACACTGAATTATGTTCGTGTTTTGATATACCTATTATGTATGTTTGCAGCGCAATGAAGTTTTTTTATAAGAAAGTTATTAAAACTTTAGGTCGCATTTTCCGTTCCGTTCACACTCCGTTCCCCACTTTCTGCCGAATTCTGGAGGCATTGTGTGTTGAGTGGCAGAACTCAACGCCGTGCTTAACCTCGACACCAGAGCGAAGAAATGGAAATATAAATTTAAGTAAATATTTCATCTCCTCGAGTAGGGATCGAACCCACAACCAGTCGGTTTTACAGTCACACTTCGTGCCGCTGCGCCACGACTGGCCTCAACTGGACTGGACTTTATTNCGATTTTGATGATTCTTTTTTTATTTGGAAGCTAGTGCGTCCCGTGTAGTCCTATTTTAATTTAGTTCATTTCCGACAATGGTATCTATGAGAAAAACATATAAATCTTAAATTTACATTAAGTATGTGCGCGACAAATAGACGAATAACTCAATATCAACTCAACCGATTTTAATGATAATTTTTTTTATTAAAAAGGGCACACATAAAGGGTAGTTTGGTGAAAGTTTGGTTAAGTTCAGAGTATGAAATCCGATTGAAATTGAAGAAGTCGATTTTTTTTATTAAAAAATATAATTATGTTATTTTTTCTGGTAAAATTTCTTTGTACTCTATGATAAAAACTATTCTATAAGTTGCATTAGGCTTTGAACTATTACCATGCTAAAAATAATTTAATTTCATACAGTAGTTATCGGTATTTTAAGTAATTTACATTTTTCAGTTTTTATTTTTTTTAAATAAAACTATAATGAAATTCGGAATGAAACCCAAAAAAAATGTACCTTGAGACCTTAGACTAATACCATGCAAAAATTCATCAATGTCTGTCCAATAGTTTTTGCGTGATTGACGAACAAATAAACAGACAGACAGACAGACAGACAGACAAGAATTCTGCTGAGTTTTTTAGGTTCTATAATTGACATATTAACCGACCTAATTTTTATTTTTTTTATATCTTTCATGTACAGAATTGACTTTTCTATCCTTTTATTATATATAGAGATAACATAATAGCGTTCTTATACGGCAAGGGACCGTAGATCTGAGTATATGGTTGAATTTCAACTTTCTCTAAGCGTTCCTGACATAAAGGGTCTTGAGACAGAGAGACAGACAGGCAAACAGATGGACAACAGAGTAAACTTATAAGGGATTATTTTTTCGTTAAAAAGTACGGAGCCCTAAAAGGAAGAGGTACTATAATTGTTAACTATATTTTATTTTTGTGTTAGTAATTTAAGCAAATGTCATGGCACCAATTTGGATTTCCGGCCAACTTTCGAGACATTTTGAGGAAGAGGTCAATACGGAGCTCTTTTTACCAAAGCGCAGAAATGAAAACAATTCCTCAAGAAGGAATTGAACCCATCAGTCATTGCGTTTATAGTCAGATACTATGCCGCTTCGCCCCAATGGATTCACCATAAATTAATAACATAATTTTTTATGGAAATTCAAACAAATAAAACGAAATAAAACATATACATAATATACACTTTTAAGAATATAACTTTTTTATTATCGTTGAATAATGACACCGACACTATCAAATACACTTGACAACTGTAAAAGAACACAAATAAAAAAATCCTTAGCTCATTAAAAGTTTCGTTTAAAATATTTATTAATTTACATATAAAAATACATATATTATAAACACGTGTGGCAACAAAAAAAATCAATTATATTTTTAAAAGAAATTTATAATAAGGTTTTTTTATTTACACGTTATCTCTCGCATTGAACAGGATAGGTACAAAAAATAATTCAGTTAAAAAAAGAGACTACGTATTTTATCATCCAGCCGTTTAACTTGTTTCCCAAAACTCAAAGCAGAATTTCAACTTAACAGATCGAAAACATAAAAATGACTTTAATATATTTTACCCCAAAAGTGGCTATCGAATACAAAATTCTTGCGCTTATAGGCAGACACTGTGCCACTGCGCCACAATAACTTTTAATATAATCAATCCCACGAATGGCTTTCCACTGGAACTGTATATTAAAGCTTCAAAGTTTACAGAAAACATTCCATAAAATTTACCATATGATATCAAAAAGCAACTAATCGACTCAAGCTTGCGTCATACAAGCGAATATGACGTATGGTATAGGTGAGTATAATGTATATATTTATTTACGTTCATTCCAACTCGGGCGCAGTAACCGCTTGAACTAGGTTAAGAGAACACGTGTTTTATAGTGAATTTTAAAATAATGGAGCCAGTGAATTTATTAGAAGTGGAAAAAGGAGAGTTCAGAGAGTTTTTAATGTCTTTCGATCATGTATTTTCGGACTGCGACGGTAAGTAAAGTAGCGGCGCCCGATCGATAACACCAGCATAACATAACCTATTCGTGTCAGATTATAGCGTTACACAGTATTTTGTGGTATATTATCTTTGTAATGGATTTGAAAGGATTATTTATAGTTATTTGTAAATATAATGATGATTCTATAACTGTTATTATACGTGTTATTTAATCGGTTTCGTAACGTGTAATTGGTATTGCAGTTGATTTGTGATTTTATTTGTTTTCAATTATTTTTGTGTGTGATATATGTCATATTTAAATGATGTATAAAATTTATTAATGTTGAAATGATTCTCATTATTGCAGTTTAATTATAATAGGTATGCATTATTATTTATTGTTAACATCTTTTCAATGATATTGTATCAAGGATTCTTTATTCTTACAAGAAAAAGAAATATAAAAAATTAAGTGAAATGGTTTGTAAAAAAAATATTTTTTTTTTATGGATAATAACAAATTATACGTAGTGGTAGTAACAATTTAAAAATGTACTTATATTGGGTTTTTTTATTATGACTAATAAAAAATATAATATGATATTTACATTTGTATTTATAGCTGAAATTATTATTTTCTCTCAAATAAACATTTTTTTATATTTTTTAAATTTCTTAAGAAAATCACAGTAGTAGCTAATGTACATAGTACAATATGTGCAACGAATACTGTTAATTAGTTATAATATCTATTTATTAAAAACAATTTTAAAAAAATACTATAATGGGCATAGAACCCTATACTATCGGATAAACCTCAATGCAAAATTATTATGAAATAAAATTATTAATAAATATACTATTATATAGATATATGTAATAAATATAATCAAATATTGTTTTTATTGTATTATACCGACAATGTTAGCATATTTTAGTATCGTATGATAGTTTATTAGGTCACGGTCATCATATAATTTGTTTGATATCAGCTGATCGATAATTCTTTTGATGGCGTTCATACTTCAAAATTTTCCGTTTGTAAATTTTTAACAATTAGTATTAGTTTAAAATTAGGAAAGAAAAATACTTTAGAAAACATATAAAATTTTATAGAAATTTGGGAGATTTTCAAGAGGCGCGGGTTCATATCCCGCTACGTTAAAATTTTTACGTTTTCTAAAAAATACGTTTGTACTTTGTTTTTAAAATTTCGCTGCAACTTCGCCACCATGGAAATAAATATGAGTCGTATATGATGGTACATTCCACGTACCTTAGATAACTCTGACAGCGGGTTACATCGAAACGATTAAGTTGATATAATAATATACGAGGAGTACCTAATTGATAAATGGACTGACTAAAAAAAGTAATTTTAAATTCGTACCAGTAACCTGTCCTGAGATTAGCGTGTTCAACCGAACAATCTCTTCATCTTTATAATATGAATGTAGAAGACATATGTAGATATACTTGAATATAACCGCATAAACCCTAATGCGGTCTATGATGTCACATGCTAGACTTCTATATAAGTTGTAAGATTTAAAAAATATTGATGCTGACAAAGAGATAATATCATATATATATATATATATATATATATATATATATATATATATATATATATTCACAAATTATTATTATCTCTTAAGTCATACAATGGGTTAAAAGACACAACTACTAAGAACATCCTATATATCGTGTAACCTTTAGAGCCTTTAAGGCCTTTTAAAGCTGCGCCCAGTATCAGCATATTGGGCCTTAACGTTTCGAGTGGCTGTGAGTATCGCTATCATCTGGAATGTAAGATCAAGCTGGCCTCGACGAAATTGATGGTCATAAGCAGAGCGAGACAGTACTTCACGCAAAAAAACCGGATGGCTCTATATAGAGCCCAGGTTTGGCCTCATATGGAGTACTGTTCTCATCTCTGGGTTGATGCATCCCAGTATCAGCTTGAACTATTTGATCGCATACAACGTAAAGCCGTTCGAATCGTTGGGGACCCAATAATCTGTGAAAGACTTGACACTTTGGCCTTGCGTAGAGATGTCTCCTCACTGAGCGTTCTCTACCGGATTTACCGAACACCATTTAGATACACGGCACTCCACTACTGTTTCGTAAGAACGCTACGTAAATGTTTAATGGCCTACCTGCGGCAGTGCTTCCAGTTCGATTCGACATTGGTACCTTTAACGCGTCTGTAGCTTCTGTGGCTCCTCTGGTGTTGCACGGAGTTGTAGGCGGTGATGATCACTCGCCATCATGTGATCCATAATAAAAAATATAATTTTTTTCAACTTAGAAGTGGTTTTAACCTAGTGTAAAGATACTTCATACTCCACTTTCCGCTCGAATTTAATGCATTGTATTTTAAGTAGTCGAAGACGTTATGGCGCAGGACGTCCTGGTAAGGTGTGGGAACGGAGTGTCGTAAAACTAGGTTCCCAGGGTCCCTCACAGCATAGTCGTTTCTTGGAATGTTTAATTTTTTTTTAAATATATACTTTTATATTATAGAATAGTGTTATTAGACATCTTCATAATGATTTGCAGTTATAAGCTTTTATTTGTAAAGCAAATAAACTGTCGCGATTTTTACGTATGTGATGATAATTAATATAAACATGTCGTTATAAAATGTTTATCTTATCAATTTCTTATCTATTTTCATAGTACTGATAATATTCTAATAGAATTCATAGTACTGATAATAGAGGCCAGTCGTGGCGCAGTGGCACGAAGTGTGACTGTAAAACCGACTGGTTGTGGGTTCGATCCCCACTCGAGGAGATGAAATATTTACTTAAATGTATATTTCCATTTCTTCGCTCTGGTGTCGAGGCTAAGCGCGACGTTCTGTCACTCAGTTCTGCCACTCAACACGCAATGCCTCCAGAATTCGGCAGAAAGTGGGGAACGATGTGTCTTAACACTAGGTTCCCTTTGTCTACCCTGCTGTGTGCGGGATACAGCGTGAAGCTGATTTATTTATTTATTTTTTATGATAATATTCTTTTTCAATTCGACTATTTACCATCCGTCGTCGTGGCGTAGGCCTGCAACTGTAAACTCGGCGGTTATGGGTTCGATTCCTACTCGAGGGAACAAAATATTTAATACTTTTATTTCTTCGCTCTGTTAAGGAGAAAAAGCGCGGTGTTGGTTTCCGCCACTCAACGCAATGCCTCAAGAATTCGGAGGAAAATGGTTCTCGAACGAAGTCTCTTAACACTAGGCTCCCAAGTCCCCTTTGTCTGTCCGGCTATGTACAGCGTAAAGCTATAAAAAAATACTAACCATTTTTTTATAGATTTCTTGTAGAATTTTCATTATTAACATCTTTTTTCTGTAACTAAATCCATAAAAAAACGTAGTTATTTCAACATAATTTTAAAAAAGCTCGTTGAAATCTATATTAACCTTATAAAACTAAGTTCATTTAGTTGAACTCGTTACATGTTTATGAGGAACTATTGTTTCAAATTAAAAAAATATTTTTATTTCGAAAAGTCCATTTATTGAGATATTAATCATTGAGGTCGCCGTGGCGCATTAGCACAAGCGAGCGCCTGTAAACGCGACGGTTGTAGGATGATTTCTCGCTAGGGGGGGATTCTCCTCAATTCGCGGGGGATATTTAATATTTCATAGTGGGGAACGGAGTATCTTAATACTAGGTTCCTTCTGCCTACCTTGGTATATGCGGGATAGACCGTCAAGCTGATTTAATACATACTACAAAAAAAATCCTGTCGTAAACATTAGGAAGAATATAGTTTTAGTGTTCATAATTTTTTCTCAGTTTTGCAATTTTCTATCACGAAATAAAGATTCACTACAACATATTATTTATAATAATATTTAAGAATGCAAAATAAATATGTAGAATAATAAATTTATTAGAAACATATTCAAAGGAAAACAAAAAAATATCGTACCATCACCTTGACTTCTTTTTACGATAAAGACATAATAGCTTCAAAGGTCCTATAAGGAAAAAACAGAACTAATTTAGAAATTTCCATTTACATATCTATAGACTCAATAATCCCTGGACTATAATAAAGTATAATATCTTTTTTTGTACTTATGTTTTTCCCCTGATAATAACAAGAGTAACTGAAAATTTAGTGATAAAATACTCTATTGTATATTTTGCCTCAATTTTTAAAGGCATTGCGCCACACGCAACCAAACTTTAAAATTCTCTATAATGATATCACTTAATGTGAGAGACACGTGGGCCTAAAGTAAAACATAATGCAAGATATTATAATTGAGTGCAATGTTCTATTACAAATTTTAAGTCGTTGAATAATTGTTAAATATAATTCAATTAAAAGTAATCATTCTTTTTTTAAAAAACCGTGTAGAAATTTGAACGTAGAGAGAACGTATGGCTTAGTGGTCAGAGCGCTTGGACGGTTACCTAGAGGCGCAGGTTCAAACCCCGCTAAGTTAAAATTTTTATACGTTTCTAAAAAAAGTATTTTTCTTTCCTAACTGTGGAATAACACTTTAAAATTGTTAAAAACATTAATAATGATTTTTTTTAAAATACTCCGAAAAAAAATTATTATATCTTAAAAGATACATTTTAATTTAGGTGTCATTTGGAGTGGTCCCACTCCATTGCCGAAAGTTGGTAAATTCTTTGAAATAATGAAAAAATTGGGAAAGACAGTCCACTTCGTGTCCAACAATAGCATGCGATCAAAACAACACTATGAAGCGCTGTTCGAAGCTGCGGGCGTTGAAAGTGGATATGTAAGTAGTTTGATGTTAGAAACTTTTTTTTTAAATATTAAATATTAGAAAAAAATATTGTCTTTAATTAAGGGCGTGTACCGCGGGTTCATCACAAAGAATGTCATTTGAGTCGAGGCGTATGTTCAAGAGAAAAAACGGAGTTATCGGCTCTACGGGAAAAGCGCAATGGTTGTGGATTCGATCCTCAGTCTGGGAAATAAGTGACAAGATTAAACGTGACGTTGAGTTCCGCCATTCAACTTGAATTCGGTAGAGAAGATAGTGTATTGACATTAGGTTCCCTCTGTCTATTATGCACGAAAAAAAATGTCACCTTTCGATTTTGTTCAACAAAGTACAGAAAGTGCACACAAAAATTCCTTTATCAATATTTTAATTATAATATTTGCTAATTTCGCTAAATAATGTGACGCGAAAAAAACATTAAAGCGATCATTTTCATTTTTAATTTGTACCAGGAATAATTAACATTGAAGAATTAATCCCCAATTGAGGCCGATGAGGCGCGGGGACACACGGGTGTGACTGTAACGCGATCGTTATGGGTTCAAAATAACGCTATTACTAAGAACAGGGTAGGTAGAGGGGCCTATAGTATATTCGTATATATATAATAACTTAGTTCAGTTTAGTAATAAAACTCAAAGTGTATTCTTTCATTACCAAAGCTGTTAAATGACAATTCATATATTAGATAAATATAATAGTACCAACAACCGTCGGGTATGCAGACAAGCGCTGTGTCGCTGCACCACCACGACTTCGAAATACAATATGTAAATACATATTCATTACCATATACATATGTATTAGTGAATGAAGTAGTATAATTGGGAAGTATGTTCAGTAGAGATGGAAGATACGAGATGGATGCGGAAAGGCGCATTGCTGACGATAACAGAGTTGATGGTGCCTTAACTGCATTGATGAGACGGCGAAACGTCAGCACAGCTGCGCGTTTGGCCGTACACAATGCAGTTTTGGTATCGTCTCTGTTATACGGCAGCGAAACGTGGGTATTACAGAAGAAGAATGAAAGAAAGATGAATGCTGTGGAGATGCGGTCTCGTAGGATATCCGGAGTCAGCTTAGCTAATCGAATCTGCAATGAAGAGATATATAGAATGGCAGATACTAAAAGAAAAACGTGCTCAGCTGGTTTTGGCACCTCGAACAAATGAGTTATAAAAGAATGGCAAAAAAGATTTATGACGGAAAAGTGAGCGGTAAGAGAGGTAGGAGAAGACCTTGGTGTTGACCTTCGAAAATACAGGATTAAAGATACTGGAAGAAGGTCATGTAAAAACATGAGGACCTCCCGAGGGACATGTATGAAGGGATTGTTGACACTGGACGAAGCGAAAGAAGCATGCAGATACAGTAGCGTTCGGCGTTCTATCTGACTACCCCGTGAAGCTAGATTAGATTAAATATTTACTATCAGAGGCTGTCTTGGCGCAAGGGTACAAGCGTGTAACTGTAACGCGACGGTAGAGGGTTCAATTCCCAATCGAGAAGTGATTTATTTATTAATTATATATTTATTATTATATAAATATTTTATTTATGATTTACACAATAATATACGAAAAGCAATTAATTCTATCCAAGCCATCATCTTAATATTATCATTTATGCGCATAACATTTTCCGTAACGTCCAACACAATACAATTTCGAATAAGGCTTAGCTGTGATTGATCAGTCAAATCTAGAAACCTTTGTATCAAAAGAAAGTACATTATCGTACAAGAAGTATTATTTGTAGCCTCTTTGCGATTGCTGATTGCCAATTCTGTACAAGTCCTTTGTTGGAGGAGATAAAATAATGTATTATATGTATATAATATATAATAGTACGGACTAAATTATTTTGCTTATGTTCGGTCCTTTTGTTTTATGTAAATTGATATTTTCTCATAGCCGGGAGAACTTAGTATTAAAACGGTATTCAACGCCACAATGAAAAAGTTTGTTTGTGGGAATCGAACACACAGGCGTTGCACTTGCTATCAGACACTATGCCACTGCGCTATGATTGCATGAATAAATTAATGACTCTTATATCAATTGAGACTCTAGTTTTAACTTTTATATATCGTTCGCAGAGTAGAAAGGACAAAACCTAACCTAACATCATCTTTTCACTTTGGTAAAGAGGCATAACGCGACGTCGACTTCCACCACTTAACACACAATGTCTCCGGAATTGGGAGGAAAGTGGGGAACAGAGTGTTTTGTCACTAGGTACCCTCTGCCTACCTTTCTATATACGGGATACAACGTCTTAATTATTTTTTTGCTTCACGCTCTATCCCGCACATAGCAGGGCGGGCAGAGGCAACTTAGTGTTAAGGTACTCCGTTACCCATTTTCCACCGAATTCTGGAAGCATTGCATGTTGAGTGGCGAAACTCAACGCCGTACTTTGCCTTGACAGCAAAGCGAAACAATGAAATTATTAAGTATTGAAAAATAATTAAAAAAACCTAAAAAGCTCTAATGACTTTACTAAGCACACACAATATAATGAATAGTGTTTCAGTAACAAATGCTAGAAACACTGGAAGCTCGTAGTACCTTAAGTTAATTATCTAAGTAATTTAGACATGGAAGTTATTAAGCTCCTATTTAGTTCGTCTCAGTATAAGCCGGCGTGTTTAATTACAACTGTTATTTTATCATTTATTAAATTTTATGTAAAATGCAAGTTTTTCCATTTATGTGTGTATATATTTACGTTAATTAGCTTCACGCTGTATCCCGCACACAGCAGGGTAGGCAGAGGGAACCTAGTGTTAAGACACTCCGTTCCCCACTTTCTGCCGAATTCTGGAGGCATTGCGTGTTGAGTGGCAGAACTCAACGCCGCGCTTAACCTCGACACCAGAGCGAAGAAATGGAAATATAAATTTAAGTAAATATTTCATCTCCTCGAGTGGGGATCGAACCCACAACCAGTCGGTTTTGCAGTCACACCTCGTGCCGCTGCGCCACGACCGGCCTATATATTTACGTATTTACGTATATATATTTACGTCTTTCTTTATAATACGTAGTAGACCAAGATCCCAGGGCCCTCAGATCTACATCATTTGAACAAAGCTGAAATTTTGAGGATTAATAATTTCATATAAAGAAATAGTATAATATAATAGTTGTTTTTAATTTATTTGCCCATTTCAAAGAAAAGAAACACCAATACGTCCATTATGAATATTTATTTTACGCTAACTAGATATCCTACAATAAATTTAGATGGGATAATTATAGTAAAACAGATATACAGAGTGTTTTTGTCATCATCACTTTAAATGAAAATACAGTCTTAACTATAAAAGCCTAATACAATTAAAATAAGAGAGATTTTGCCAAAAATGAAAAACTGATTTTTTTAAACAAAATTAATAATAAAATTATCGTTATAAAATAAAACGCTATTTGTTAAAGTGATATCGCCGCACACGCCTCATTCACGGCATCGAGTCGCAGATATTGAAGGCAAAGTTGAACGTATTTTAGGTTTATCATAGAAAATAGGTAATTGCGTAAAATAGTACGAGAGATATCGTAACTGCGTCGGACTTAATACAGTACGAATAAAAATCTTAAAATAAAAAAAATCTTACGTCTAAACTGTTGACGAATGGTAATAATTTTTTTACTTAGGGGTTTGAAATATTTTATTCTATATGCTGCTCCTGTAAAAGGCGAGCAGACGATTCCACTCTGTATATATTATTTTTTCGCTTGCCGCTGTATTCTGCACATAGCGAAGTAGGCAGAAAGAACCTAGAAACCTAGTGTCGAGACACTCCCTTCCCCGTTAGGACACTCCGTTCCTCATTTTCCACCGAATCCTTGAGATATTGCACGTAGAGTGGTGGAACTCAACGCCGCACTATGTCTCGCCACCAGGGCTGAAAATATTAAATATTTCATTGCCTCGACTCTTAAAATTACTTATTCTTTTTGTTCTAACCAGGAAAACTTGACGTTACCATCAATTGCAATCGCATCTTATTTAAAATCGGTGGATTTCAATAAAACCGCATATTGTGTGACTTGCCCCGAAACTATTGCAGTTTTAAAATCCTACGGTATTAGATGCCAGGATGGGGTGAGTAAACTTTTATTATTTAGCTTCACTAAAAATCTAAATCCCCAAAAGGCAGAGGGAACCTAGTATTAAAATATTCTGTTCTCCAATTTCCGCTGAATTTTGAAGACATAGCATACTGAGTGGCGGAAGTGAACACCGCGATTATTTTTAGAAAAAAGGGAAAAACTACTTTTTGTTCCTTTTTTTAGAAAAGAACAAAAAGTTTATATCATTTCTAAGTTTTTAGTTATATATAGCAATTAAAAAATATATTACCGTATAAACAAAAAACGGTTTTAAACTTCACCACAGTAACGTAATGCCTCGAAAATTGAGCAGAAAGTGGAGATGTCTGTTTCTTAGCACTAGATCCCTTCCTATAAAAAAAACGTGAAGCTCCTTTTTTTTAAATAATAACAAATATAAATATTACAGAAGATTTACTGTAAATAATAAGTAGGTATGTCTATACTTCTACGTTATCAAATAGTAAATTTCTAATTATAGTAATTATGTATTATAAAGTTCTCCATACGTGTTTCCACTTGAAGCACCATCGATTTCTGATAGCCTTCATGGGGATGGGTGATTAAACAAACATTAGACGATAAGAGTGTTGTTTGTTTGTAAGTGAAGGTCTTACTATAATTAAGGCTATATAATCATTTTTGATTACATAAGAATAAAAATATGTATATTCTTTTCTTTCCGTAGATCGTAGTATGGGGACCGAGTAGTGGGTTCAAGTCCATTTAAAGACATTACTTTTAACACTTCGATATAATTGAGACCTTTGTGTCGCAGGGGCACAAACGTGCGACGGTAAACGCGACGTTGTGGGTTCGATTCCTACTCGAAGGAATGAATATATCATATTTTCATTTCTTTCGCTTTTGTACAAAGTGAGTGAGTGAAGAGTTGACACAAATTTAAACACTTCCTTATAACTGAAGTAACTTTACAGCCCGACGTATTTACATATGACGAAGGGAATCTCACAAAATACTCGACCGATGACGGTGAGATAGGTGCTGTTATATTCGACAGCGACTATAAAGTCAACTTGCCCAAGATGTATAAAGCTATCACTTACTTGAAGAGGCCAGAAGTACACTTTGTTAACGGCGCCACTGACAGATACATACCTATGAAGAACGGAAAGCTGGGTTTAGGTGAAACCTCTTGTGAATTGTTATATATACCTATGTTTATTGATATAAATCTTATCCACCCTAGATAGTTCAAGCACAATGGGTGCCTTATTACACGATGTTTGTGGGTTTTATATTCAAAATATAAAAAAATCGACTAACGGAGTTTGGTTCATCATAATGACGAATTTCATAAAATTTACTAATACGGACCCGCCCACAGTGCTGTAAAATATACGACGCATGGAAAATTTTCCTTTTAAGAAGTGCTCATCGTCAAATTTTTTTTATAATAATCTTAATGTGATTTAGCATCAATCCCTCTAGCCATATTTTCAAATCAGACAACACTTAATTATCAATTAGTGATGAAATATCGATAAAAATAGAAATATGTCGGTATTTTTTTTTTTATTTTATATCACTTTTAATCGTTTTTACCTCAGAACCATGACGTTTTTGCAATCTTGAGAAGAAAAACATGTCGATTTGTGTAGGTTTGCTTTTTTTCAACTATGTGTAACATGAAAAATATGTAGCCAGTCGTGGCGAAGGGGCACAAGTGTGACTGTAAATTTTTAAAAATGATTAAAAAAAAACGCCATTTTTCAATTTTATCGATGTTTCATCACTAATAGATAATTGAGTGTTCTCTCTTCTCTGATTGAAGATATGGCTGGAAAGATAAAAAAAAGTAATAAAAAAAATGATGATGAGCACTCTTTTACTTATTAATACGTTGGATACCATAAAAGAAGTCGTCATTCATAATGAAAATAAATGAATTTACTAATGATTATAAAAAAAATCTTGCTGCAAATATTAATATTTTTAAACTTCCTGTATGTATATATATATTTTTATTAGTATTTGTCATATGTCATTAAATAACATAAAATATAATTTCTACCACTAGGTACCGGAGTATTCAGCGACATCGTGAGCGAGGAAGCTAAACGAAAACCAACATTATTGGGGAAGCCCGGAGAATCGTTCGGGGAATTTGCTATGAAGAGGGCGGGCGTTAACGATGCCGGTCGAGTGTTATTTATTGGTGATATGTAAGTGGAATATAAAATGTAGTAGCTATTTATATATTTTATTGTTGTTCAATAGATAAGTGGTGGGTGTAGATTTGAATTCCGGTTGAGGATATTTTTTATATATGTTGTAGATAATATGTAGATGTACGTTTCCTTAATCAAATGAGACGCGGTTATATAAAACAAACATTACATTTTGTTTTTTGTGCCTTATATGTTTATAGTGATTGGTACGTTGGTGCATTTAAACTATCATCAAAAGATTGGACTTTAGATTGACTTTGGATTTGGATTGGATTGGAAGTTATATTTTTTTAAAATGTTCACGGATATAGCAAGATTAACGCCAGTCGTGGCGCATGGGCTCAAGCGTATAATAGTAACAGGTTGTGGGTTCCATTCATATTCGAGAGAATTATTATTATTTTTTTCTCTGGAGTCTGGGTGAAGCAAATTCCACATGTTTAAAACGTCGCCACTTTGCTTCAACAGACCGTAAATAATTTTATCTCTAATGCATTTAACCCTTAAATGTATTATTTGCTAAAAGTGTCCAAATATTTTACAAAATTTATAGTCCTCTTTCTTTATTTTTGTTTCCGGTAATATATGAACAATTTACTATAATTAAATTTATTTTTAATCCTAAGTGAAAAATATACAAATATAATAAGTTAAAGTACATACATGCCAGGTATGTCACTTTAATATAGAAACGAGTAAAATATACAAAAATTAAATAGTGTTATCTTTTGCAGGTTAGATCAAGACGTTGGCCTCGGTAAAGCTATGGGCTTCAAAACACTACTAGTATTAACCAACAAAACTAAAGAGGATATGATGAATCATAAACTAAAACCGGATGTGTACGCTGATTCTTTAGGCAGCTTAGTTCCTGTTTTACTTAAAGAATATCCAGAATTCGCTTAATTTCACTATTTATTTGATTAGATGAAGTTTCATAGCAAATTACATGACGTATTTAATTTTTAAGTATCCAAATTTATTATTATATGGCACTATATTTATATATATATATATATATATATATATATATATATATATATATATTATTTAGCTGGTTCTGCGCTTGCTACCAATTTCCAATATTAATATATATTACACAATATTTTTTTATTGTTTTTTAATAACTGACATAATCTTCTCTCAGGCACTTCTATTCATTCTTCTATTTTGATTGGTTTTGAAAATTTTAAGCATATTTATTTTGTATATTTTATTGAAATGTGTATGCATATTGATTCTATCGCACATTTTACATGTTTTTTCACTGATTTGGTAAAAATAAATTATGTATTTTTTTCAATTATGTCAATTTTGTTACCAAAACACGTAACGTTTTACACAACGTAAAATTTTATATTCATATTTATTTAAACTTTGTATTTATTTTCATACAGTATCAACTTCAACCAAGTTTGCTTAAAATAAATCTACACAAAAAAATATAGTAAAATATTTGAAATAATATATAAGTATAGACTAACGATTTTACACGTTAATTGTATTATAGTATGTACTTAAAATTTTCAAGCACCAGGCTTGCATCTTAAATGAAACTATTTAACTGGATTAATCGCGTGTATTTATTATATATTTTGGGAAACCGGATTTTTCCGGATTAATAATTTCGTTAAATGTACTTAATTTTCAATAGTGTTTATGTCACTATGACAGACTAAACATAGTTCATGTGATACTATTCCAGATTGGTGTTCCACTGTGTGTGATTAACATCTATCTTAATAAAGTTAGGGAAGCAAGTGTCCACCTGAGTTCTTAATGATTGACCGGTGCTATTAAAATTAATATTATAATAACATAATAAAGAAAGATTGTTGTTTCATATCTTGATCGTGCATATTTTTTACCACGATTAAACCTAAATCTAAATCTAGCTTCACACCGTATCCCTAGTGGGGTAATTAGAGAGACCGGAGTGCCAAACGCTACGGTCTCTGCACATCTCTTTCGCCTCGTCCCTTGTCATCAACCTCTTTATACATGTCCTCCGAGGGGACCTCATGTTTTTTTCGTGTCCTTCCTCCGGTATCTTTGATACTGTATTTTCGAAAGTCAACCTCGCTCTCCTCCTACCTCTCTTACCGCTCACTTTTCCGTTATAAATCTTTTTTGCCATTCTTTGATCACTCATTCGTTCCATATACCCTAACCAGCTGAACACGGTCTTCTTCATTCTCAGGGTGATATTCTCGCTAGTACCTGCCACTCTGTGTATCTATTCATAGAGGATTCTAGAGAGGAGGAGCTAACTCCCCATATCCTACGAAGAGATCGCATCTCCACAGCATTCATTTTTCTTTCATTCTCCTTCTGTAATACCCACGTTTCGCTGCCGTATAACAGCGTCGGTACCAACACTGCATTGTGTACGGCTAAACGTGCCTCTGTGCTGACGTTTCGCCGTCTCATCAATGCAGCTAAGGCACCATTAACCCTGTTACCGGCAATAACGCGCCTTTCTGCATCCATCTCGTATCTTCCATATCTTCTGAACAGACCCAAATATACCACTTCATTCACTTATTCTAATATCTTACCAATTAAATTAATCTTGCATTCCGTCCTTTCTTTATTTCTTTCAAATACCCTAACCTTAGTCTTACTCGCAAGGTTAGACCATTATTTTCACAACCTTCTTCCAGAGTGGTGATTAATGCCCGCAACTCACGTTCTAAGAATTGATTAATGACAAAATATTTAAAAAAATACATGTTTAATAAAAAAAACTGATTTCACCGGATCCCATAATTAGAACCTAACCAAACGCTCATCAAATTACCCTTGAAGTGTATACACAATTCCAATAAAAAATAATCGAAATTAGTTGGCGTGATGAGTGGCTATGGATAATAACATTTGACATAAAATGGGACCTCACAAGAAGCACCAGCTTTCCAGTAAAAAAACAATCATACAAATCAGTTCACTCAGTCAAAAGTTCTGAGGCACCAAATATAAGAAAATACAGTCAAATTGATAACCTCCTCTTTACGGAAGTCGGTTATAAAAATAGTTTCATGACATACCTCACATATAGCAGTAGCAGGAAAACAAAGGGAATCTAGTGTTAATACCCTAGGCTCTCCATTTTCCGCCAAATTTTACGTAAATTTCGTATTAAATGGCGGAACACAACGCAGCGCTTTGTCTTGATACCACATCGGGGAAATGAAAATAATTCATTCCCCCGAATAGAAATAAACCCACAACCATCACATTTCGTTGCATCACCATAGCCTAAACGACCTTATAAGAAACAACTTGAATAAATCTAAAAAAAATAACTTATTTAAACAGAAATTTCTTTTAAGTTTCATAAATGAAGTAAGTCATCTGTGAAAGAAAATCTTAGTTCAAATAGCGACTCGCTAGGCTCTAAGTGAGTTATTCAAATGAAACGTTTATACCCCTTATATTCCTTTGTAACGAAAATTGTAAGTATGGCTGTAAAATTTTATCTTTATGTGATAATTATTAAGCAACCTCAATAAAAGATAATGCTTTTAATGTTATTTTTGTGTTTTATTTGATACTTAGTAATTTGTTTATTTTCCTAGTGAATTTACTTATCTCTTACCAAAAGTGTATGATGATAATAGTACGAAAAAAAATATCAATCAATGAATGGAAAATAAATACTCTATATATATTTTTGTAACTACACGCTCTATCCTGCACATATCATTTATGTACGTATTGGTAGGTAGAGGGAGACCGGGAACCTATTTATTAAAACAATTACATTGCTCAATTTCTATAAAATTTTAGAGTGGCGGAACTCAACGCCGCGTTTCCCCTCGACACCTGAGCGAAGAAATGAAAATATTCACTTAATGTTAACATATTTTATTTCCTATTTCCTACTACTACCCCAATTCTCGGGACGTTACGCGTTAAGTGACGGAACACAGCGCCGCGCTTTGACTTGTTACCAGAGCAAAGATATGAAAATATTATAATTAATTTACCCGAGTAGATATCGAATCACAATCGTCAAGGTACATCACAACATTTAGTCCAGTTGTGGTTGTGTCTCAACACTAGGTTCCCAAGTTCTCTCGGCCTACCCTGCTATGTGTGGGATACAAAGTGTAGTTAAAAAATAACATTATATAATCATTAACTTCCAAACCCTTCAGTATAGGGAACTATTATTAACAACATATTGTAATGGAAATAACAAGATATTATACCTACACGTAATGCTGAGGTAAAACCAACTACATTACTTCGTGGTATACTTTGGAAGATTATATTAAACCTATTTCGGGTTAAGCGTGCTCGGAAAGTTTCCATACATAACTAATATAAGTAAGGCGTGGGCTCGAAAATTCTGACTTGTAACTTGTATGGGAAACTTGTACAGTGTAATGTTATATGATACTGATAGAAAAAAACTTTCTTACTGCTTACCTGCACGTCCTAACCTACCTGTATGCCAAATTTCCACTTCCCAAGTCCAGTAGTTTCGTTTCTGCGTTAGATGTCAACGAAAGAGTTCTACAGGATCACTTTGTTATCCTTCTGTTCATATGTCAAGACCATTAACTCTAGATTGCGGGGAAGTACTGATCTAAGATTGTAACTGATATCTCAAACTCCTTTGAAAATATTATTTAATAAATAATGCCTTGGCTCGTGATGTGTCTAGTGGTTAGAATCGTTTATAGTTGTGATCGTGAAGAACCCAAAATCGTAAAAGTATTAAGGATTTTATATTATACCATTAGAAGGTATCGCTTTAATAAGATATTTGCCATCAGAAGTTGTTCTTGTGTCAGTTATTTAGATAACTGGAAACTCGACAATATGACATTGTCATAACTCGAAACTCGTCCGAAGATAAGCCAAGAGCGCGTCCTATCTTCCTCTCCACTATAACTGCGAACTAGTTATAATAAAAGGAAGAAAGAGTACGGGCACCGCCCTGCCCCTACACCGTGGATTCCGACCAGACCACGGCTTTACAGTCATCGTTGAACCCTCCGAGACGTTTGTGTGTGATCTTTCCGAAGGTACTTAAAAAAATAATAAAATTAGCTTCACGCTGTATCCCGCACACAGCAGGGTAGGCAGAGGGAACCTAGTGTTAAGACACTTCGTTCCCCACTTTCTGCCGAATTCTGGAGGCATTGCGTGTTGAGTGGCAGAACTCAACGCCGCGCTTAACCTCGACACCAGAGCGAAGAAATGGAAATATAAATTTAA